>VDFB02270651.1:638741291-638893261 GCA_007258455.2 Sequoia sempervirens | reverse complement strand
GAAAAAATCTGAAAAGGTTTTGAAAAGTCAGGTGACTTAAGAATAGGAGCCTCCTTGATGGCTCGTTTTATAGATACAAAAGCTTCCAAAGCTTCTGCAGTCCATTCTATCTTTTGTCCTTTCTTTAACATTTTTGATATAGGTTTGATAATCTCAGCAAAGTTAGAAACAAATCTTCTAACAAAGTTAATCTATCCAAAAAATGACTATATCGCCTTAAAAGTTTTAGGGACAGGGATTTTATCAATAGCCTCTACCCTTTCAGGGTCTATCCTAATCCCTTCCTTCGAAACAATATGCCCCAAAAGCTTACCCTATGTGACAACAAAATTACACTTCTTGGGGTTTAAGCTAATACCATACTCAAGGGATTTTATAAATACCTTTTCCGAATGATGAACAAGATCCTCAACCTTCTTGGAGTAAGCAGTGAGATCGTCCTGATACACCACCATGAGAATATTGATCAAATCAGCAAACGCTACATCCATGGCTCTTTGAAAAGTCGCCCCTGCATTAGTGAGACCAAATGGCATTCTCAGATAAATGTACGTCCCCCAAGGAGTTGTGAATGCAGTTTTTCATTGCTCAAACTCCTTAACCTTGACCTGATTATACCCTAAAAATATTTCCATCATGGACAACAACTCGCAGCCTGTCACTTTATGCAATATGGCCTCCATATTAGGCAAAGGATAATTGTCTTTAAGGGATGCTATGTTTAGATTTCTAAAATCTACACATAATCTAATGTCCCCATTTTTCTTTCTGACAGGGACCAGATTTGACACCCATGTTGAATGTCTAATTGGCTTAATAATTCCACCATCTCTGAGCTTTGCCAATTCCTCCTGTATTTTAGGTTCTAGAGTTGGATTTATAGGCCTTTGCTTTTGTCTGAATGGTTTAACATCTAGCTTCAATGGTATTTCATGCTAAAACAAGTCTTCTCTATATGCTTTCAGATCTTCATAAGACCAAGCAAACACATGTTTATACTTTCTCAACAATTCTATCAACATTCTTCTAATTGCATGACTTATCTTTTTACCTATGTACACCTTTTTTGGTGCCATCTCAGTTCCCAAATTAATTTCTTCAATATCATCCCTTGCAACTGGTGTTTGCTTCATTAAAGACTAATCACTTCCATCATATACCCTCTCTAATGCCACCAAGCCTTTAGGAATCTTATTTTTTTTGAGCTATAAGATCTCTTTTCCAAAGACTGTTTGGTTCCCATCCACTTCTTCAACAAAGGCATTGAAGTCGATCTCTTGGGCTTCATACTGGTCTATACAGTGAAGGAATTTCAAAAGATTTGTGTCATCATTAAAAACTTGCCAGCTGTATACATTATCAGGCATAGCAGGCCTTGTCTTGAATTCAATTTGTGACACTCCTGCCAACATAATATCATCTCTCTTCAATGCTACATTAGCTAGAAAATCTGCCATTATATTCTTCAATCTATCTACCCACTCAATTGAGAAGGCATCAAGCAGCTCAACTGTATCCCATACAACATTTCTATATTGCTTTAGTCTTTTGTTTTTTGCTGTATACTTTGCCTTAACTTGTGAGACAACTAACTCAGAATCTCCTAGAATAGCCAGCAACTTGATTTTATGCTTCACCGCTATATTTAGTCCAGTTAATAGAGCTTCATATTCCGCCACATTATTGGTACATTCAAAAGTTAACAAGAATGAATACTTAAATGTAGTACCTTCAATCGAAACAAATACTATCCCAACTCCATTGCCCTCTTGGTTGTAGGCTCCATCAAAATACATTTTCCATGCACCATTGTGATTCTGTGCAGCATGCTTCTCAATAGGATCACTATTAGTCAATTCAAGTTGTGCTGGTTCTATATTGAAACTCCCAAGATTAACATCACAAAAATAGTTGATTTGGTCTTGTGGCACACAATCAATGAGTTGATTCATCCTCAGCTCCCTTTACAACTTCACCTCTTAGCCATTTATCGGAATTGTTGCATAAGATAGGTCGAACTGGACATTTCCACCAATAGTTGTTGTCCACTATCTTGATAAGATCATACCGAATTGAGGAGGGGTGTCTATCATTGTTATATCAATATTGTAAGCTACTTGAGGATAAGCAGCTAACTTGACTTCTACATCTTTCATTATACCAACCACAGGAATAGGTCGGTTATCCATTGCATAACATTTTCCTTCATTTGTATCCACCCACATGCCTAGTTGTTTCATTACTCCTACTAGCATAATATTCATGGCAGCACCAGAATCTATCATGCAATTCCTTAATAATTTGTTATTAATGAGTAATGTGATAAAGAAAGGATCAACCTGTGGTGGACTTGTCAATACATTACTCAAGCAGATTTCTGGGATGTTTACTTTATCCTGCTTATTTTTAGCAACCATGTTATTTTCAAAACTTACATGTTTTCCACTTTCATTTGTTATCAGTTGCACTACACTGTCCCTGTATTCTTTAATTTTCATCATTTCGAGAAGTGGGACAAACATATTTACCTGAGATAAAGCTTGAGTAAAATCAAAAGAGGAACCTTCCATCTTAATCACTTTCTTTTGTTCTGATGTTTCCCCTTTGTTCTCTTCTTTTTCTCTTCTACCTGACTGTTTTGTCTTTTGAATTTCCTTGTGTAATTGTTTTACTACATCCTTTTGAATAGGATTCTATTTGCTTTATTCACGTTGTTTGTTTTCAATTTTCTTTGAAACAACTTTCTGATCTTTCATAAAGATACCCCCAGGGACACCTTCCTTCTCATTTACTGTCTTGTTCCTCAACCAGTATTTACTCTTGGCTTCTTCTACTGCAGCAACAGTTAATCTTTCCATCTCCTCTTCAATGAGTCTCCTCACATTACATTGATTAGGCACCTCAAGAGGTTGTGGTTCTGCACATTCGTCCTCAGAATCAGAAAAGACCTGCTGCTCAGCCATATGGATATTATACCTCTGTTTTGAAACATCATATTCATAACCTCCTTCCTCTGAAGATGAATACCTTTCCTCAACACAGTGAAAAGCATTTGAAGTTAAATAGACCTTGTGGTCTTCTCCATCATCTCCAATTAGCAATCCTTCTTGCATTCTCTGAGCTACTACACAATAATTAGGGGAGTGTGGTTTATCACAAACTTCACAAAAATAGTTACTATTCACCATATATGTCCCCTTCTTCCTCAATGGATCAGGAGTTTCTTTGCTTCCAGGCATATCTGTAATAGGTTTTCCATCCTTCCAGTTTGTGTTATAGGGCATGTCATGCAACCTCGGCCTTGGCCTTTCATTCCTATATGTGTTCTCCTGCTTATATTGATAATTATTATTTTGTTGAGGAGCTCTAGGGTTGTCTCTCTTATTCAATATCCCAGTAGCCTTTCTGTTATTCTCAATTGTTAATGCTATCTTTTGTGCTTCAGCTAAGTCCCTTGGGAATCTGTTTCTCAACTCATATCCTATTTTAGGGTCGAATGCATTCAGGTAAACACTTAATGCTACAGAGTTAGGTAATTTTGATCTGGGAGGTATTCTATTCTGCAATTTATTGAATCTTTTGTTAAAATCAAAGACTAAATCATTATGACCTTTCTGAATTCACATTAGTTCATGGAGAGCAGTGTCTGGTGAACTCAAATTCCCAAATTGTTCAAGGAATTGATCCTAAAATATCTAGAGAGAATAAATAGAAGTTGTTGCCAAGCTATTGAACCAATCCCTAGCTTCCTCAATAAGGGACATCATGAATAATCTCATATGAAAATTTCATAAGGTACATCCAAATCCTAAATGAAAGCATTGAAATTCCTTAAATGATCCTCGGCTGTGATTGCATTACTTCCTGTAAACTTGGGTACTAAACCTCTCCAACTCCTATCCATAGGATAAGGGTATAATTGAAACCCTGCTAGATCAAATTGTCTAATCATGGTTGTATATTGATAAGGAGGACGATTAGGTGGGTGCTGATATTGGTACATAGGGTTATTGTACTGCATATTTTGTTGTGGCACATGATGCTGACTAGGAGGTGGATAATTATTTGCATGTTGTGTGGGAATAGAAGGTGGATGATTTTGCTATCTATATTGATTCCCAATTTCATGGTGAGGAATACTTGGTGGTTCAAAATACCCAGCACCATGATTACCTTGTCTATGGGGTGGTACATATTTTGGGGGAAAACTAGATGTGTGAGGGATGTTCTGAGGTTTTTGTAGTTTGAATTATCTCATTGCTTGAATCATTTGGGCTTTTTCCTGCTCTTCCCTTTCCTTTCTCTGAGATTCATACCGTGCTCTGACTTCCTCATAACTTAAAGACTCATAATCTTCTTGCTGAATTTCCTGATTAGTACGTCCATTTTGACTACCTCCCTTTTTTGTTCATATTCATATTGAATTTTGAGTCGTTTAGCTTCAAATCCAGCTTCAAACTCGGCCTATTTTCTAGCTTCAAATTCTACATTTTTCTAAGGGTTGTAAAAAGGATTTTTCTGATCTTCCAGGGTACAAGGCTCTTTAGTTGAATTATCTTTCCATGTGTCAAAACAATTCTCACCAAAAGGTACTGATGATTTATCTTTGTTTGTGAAACACATGTCTTCACTTCTCCCTTTACCCTTGTCAGCCTTATCATCTTTATGTGCCCACTTACTATTTCCAGGAGGAGCTCCAAAATGTCCTACCCTAAATTGAGACCTTCTTCAATTCATATTGCAATATTTAATTAGAGTATCCACTCACTTTCTTGAAAGTGAGAAAAAGATAAATTATTGCTTGTTATTCCCAGCAGAGTTTGTACATAGGATTTCTGACTCTATGATTAAGGCACAAATTCTTTGTTATCCCCAAGCAGTCATCAATTTTATCTTCAAAACACAGTTTGTCCATGCAAAGGTTGCCAAGCTTTCACAATGTTTTAGGGTAATAGAACAAGGTTTGAAAAGAATTAAACCTTCTACTCAGTAATCGCTAGACCTAGGGTGGGTGTACTCTATACAAATGAAGTAGACTTGACTATTGATCTTATTCTCATGCCATGATTTGTCCAAGATGGCAAATTGAAATGGAGAAAAAAAAACAAAATTGGTATATATTGTATACCAGAATTCAAATTAAACCCTAATACGCTCAGTTAACAGATGCAAAAAAGTATGAATAAAACTAAACGATTAAAAAAAATGATGAGACCAGTGCCTTATGCGGAGTCAAATGAAAGTATAGATAAACTGACTTCTTTCTGGATTCATTCAAATTGTTTGGCATATTTATTTATAACCAGTATAAAAATGCAAAGCTGTGATTATTGAGTTCTTCTTACTGATCTAAATGAAATTCCCTAATTACTGTGATTAATCAAAAGGGTTTAATCCTTCCTTGAAAGAACCTATCAACTAATCACACAAATATGGAAAATACATACTGATAAACTAGACATAAACTTGTTATGTTGATCTAAATAACCAAGAAACATCAATTTTAGAGACAACTCAGATAATTCTTTCAATAGGCATAACACAACAATTGACACCATAATTTATCAGCAAATCGGATGATTTTCATTGATATTTCCATGGCTTCAAAAAACATACAGCATAGTCTCAACCCTATGAAACATGGTGTTCCCCCCGTACTCTCTACTTTCTATCCTATTCCATCTATCTATATTGTTTACAAAATAGACATTTATACATTGAGAATGTGAAAGGACGCATCCTTTCAGAAATAGAAAATATAAATTATAAACATAAAATAGAGAATAATTAGGCTCTATTTCGCCATAAGTGAGTCTTGTTGAGGTGGTCCAAATAATCCTGGCGCTCATACGTGTCCGCATCTCCAACAACATTCTAGACCGTAACTTCCATTTTGACCATTTCCTCATTTTTCTTACTCACTTCATCCAATGGTGTATCATCTGAAGAAGCTACCTTCATGATTTTATTCATCATTGACTCACATTCATTTTTCCACCCGGTGGCTTCTCTCAAATCCCCATTATTATCAGAAAATGGAATTACAATTTTCTCAGCAGCTGCAATTAATCCTTGTTCATCTCCTTGCAATTCATCATAGAAATTTTGATGGCAATTGATTATGTGATTAGCAGCCTCAAGTGTAGAACTGCTAGCTTCATCACTTTGAGCCAACTCATGAAATTTCTCCATGATTCCTCCATCCATTCTTGTGTGCTCCTTTAATGCAGGAAGAGTATGAGAATATTTTCCCCACAATTTGTTCAACCAGGATATCAAATGATCCTGTCTCTTCTTGATAATTGCAGCAATAGCATCATGCTTTCCCTGAGAATAAGCACTTGACCCTACCCAGTTGTCTTTTGCTTGAGAGCTCTCTCCTTGAGTGATCATTTGGTTGTCCCTATTGAAACACCAACCAAGTCTTCTTTGAGTATATCATTTTCTCAACAATTTCTATTATTTGTTTATATATTTCTCTTTTCTTTTATCAATAATTGAATATGTGCTTTATTCAACTTTGCAATATTTACCCCAATATCAGCAGTAGCAATAGGATCAGCTTCTCCAGCTTTTAAAGTCAAGACATGGCCAAATGCCTTCTCTGTATCAAGTACCACTGATTTCCTGTGAAGTGGGTACAAAGCCCATATCAACATTGATCCCTCATCAATATTATATTTGGAGCCTGTATATACTTTTGTCACCTTTTCCTTATCAAGCTTATGAGTAGCATTACTACCCTTCAAGAAACTATCAAAAACCAATGCATAATTCAAATCTAAACTAGGAAATATCATAACACCAGCATCCTCCAACATTTTCCTCCCCATTTCTGGAGTCATATTTTCCATTTCATCATCCACACATCTTCTCAATTGAGCCAGCAATTGTTCCTCATTTCCAGAGGTGATTTCATCAACATTTTCTCTTATCTCCTTCCCCTTCTGCTTGTACAAAAATTCTTTGAACTCAGGGGAATGTATAAACTCATCATCAGAAATAAAGGATATGTACTCCATATGCCTAGCATCAACATCGCCACTTTCAATACTTTGTTCTCTGATTGGGCAGACATATTGTTGAGTCCTCATTTTGGATACCTTTTCTGCTTTACCCTGTGGCACATTAGCTTTTGGTGCTTCTTCATCTCCAGAAGACAATAACTCAATATCTTGTAGCCCCTGGTTATACCTTTCAACTACCCTTTCTGCTTCATCTTCATTCATATTTCTGATCATATCATCAAAAGGATAGGGTACATGCTGATACCCTCCAAAATTAATCCTCTCTTTGGCTGAATGAATATACCCTTCAGGGTCAAAGCATTTCCTAGTTGGTTCTCTTTTCATGTTATAGTGCAACAATCTGTCAAGAATTGAATTATATCCCTCTTTAGCCAACACAGTGAAATCACCAAAGCATAAAGTACTAGGCATAAATGCCTGCCTCCGAAAAGAACTAAAATGCATCACACTACTGTAATCCATTTGTTTGGCAATTTCCAAGTAAGCAACCATATTTGGAACTGTCCTTGGAAGAATGAAAGGAGCATCTTCAAATCCATACACTCTAATTACAGTAGCTCCCTCTAAACAATACCAGTCTGCCCAGTTATGGTCAATTGGCCCATTAAAATCTTTACTCCGAAGGAATCTTTTGATCTCATCAGTCAATGAATGATTACAAGGATAATGATAAAATTTATAAAATGTCTTTACAAAATACTCCTCAAAATGAATAAAACTAGAACCAGCAAACCTACTATCCCAAATGGTAGTCCACATCTGAATAGGAAATGCTTCACCCTCCTTACCAGTCTAAGAAATTCTCATGTCCAGAGGCCACACCCCTAGCTCTTGTCTAAAATATAGCACTAAATGCATCAACAATGAATAATTCTTGAGGTGAATAATGGAAGCTCCACCCTTTATAGCCATCAATCCTGAGTCAAGCTCCTTAGAAATATATGAGGCATAATCAAATAACCTAGAATTGTGATATTGAATGTCTGTTGCAATGACCATTGGCACCATTGACATAAATTCTAGGGCATCCATCCCCAACTCCTAACACACTAAAAAATATGTATATTTCATATAGGGTTCAAACAAATCTACATGATAAGGAGGCCCCTCACTATCTTCCGAAGGTTCGGGCTTGTTACCTCGTTTAACCCTATGAATTGGTAACCTCCAACCCTTGTAACTTGTATCCATTCTAAAAAATTCCTTTTGCAACTCTTCACAATTGATTTCCTCATCGCAAAATCTATCCAATTTGAAAACCTCACCAATTCCTTCTTTTGACACATATATTTGTGGTTTTCCAGAAGGATCACATATTACTTTATGCTTTGGATCATAATGATCAGCAAGCAATTTTACCAATTCAGCATTAACAAATATATTAGGGCACACCAATTTCCCTACATTCAACTTCCATGGATTACAGACTGGCTCAAAACGATTCCTCCTATGATAGTGGAAATTGAAAAGCTCATACCCTCTCACAACAGTCCAGACATCACCTATGAAATTGCATTTTTCATCTAACTTGTCAACTTCTTCCCTAAGCTGTGTGGACCTTCTAGCTTTAGGCCCCGAACCAGGTAATTGATCAATAAGGTCTTGGTTTAGCTTCCTTTCAGTGCCTTCATTCTCTGTATTAGTCTTTTGTTTCTTTCCCTTCGACTGACTACTCTCACCAAGTTTCCTACCCTTACCCTTTCCAAAACCAGAAGACTCCATTTTTCAAGCTTACAGAATCAAAATATGAGAAACAGAGAAGCAGTTACTTACAATATTTGACTTGAACTTCTCAAACTGAAAAATTTGTCTTGGTTCTCTTGTTCAACTTGCCAATTCACCAGCAATCAATTCAGAAATGAGGAATTGATTAAAACACTACTGTCATTACTATTTTATCCCATCGCGCCATTAATGAAGCATGAATGAAGCCACCTTTGAAATTGGCATTATCGCATAAAATGTCCTTTTGATGAGAAAAATTCAAATCTAGGGTGAAATCCCTTTTCAACATTTATTTCATCATTCGCCAAGACACTCTGCAGTCTTATCGACACCTGTAATCAACTTGACGATAAATGCTTCTGCTTTTCATGTTGCTGTGACAATTCAAAGTAGGGGAAATGTCTCATAGACTTCATCCTATTTCACTGAAAGTCTTTATTTACATTGGGTCGCCGAGACAAATTTGTACTCTTGCCAATACAATCTTCATTTCACCCGCCACCTAATACATTATATAAATTACTAGCCAATGAGTGAGGATATTTAGGGTGGAGAGGTGCATCAATACATAATTATCAATTTAGGAAAATATCTTGTTTAGCAACATATGTATCTAAATCATTGTCTTGATCATTATTTTTCATCTTCTTTAATGTGGATCTTTATCGTTGTCATTAGCTATTATATCAAAAAATGATTCAATCGTTGTTTTATTTGCTAGCCATATTAGAGTTAAGATGAAAACTCCATAAAAAAGATTTTAAAGGATATTAATTTAACTAGATAAAAGATCAAGGAAAACACTCTCTTGAACATGCAATATACCCCAATTCTTAGACAATGCATATTTCCTAATAATGTGTGTAACTAAAAACTAATAACATGTAATGGATGGATGTAGGTGATAATAATTAAATAATCCTAATTGAACTAGGGTTGTCCCTTTTATATATTTAAGAAGTTGTAAGAGCATTGTATGAAATTGTAAGATGGGAATTACTTATGAAATGTTATATGACACATAAGAGAATAAAAAAGGGGGGTTACACTAGAATATTGATTAGAATTATGAAAATCATCAAGATCATCTTAAATAATGGGTTTGAATATGTCAAAAATGGAGTGTCGGTTATGAGGAGGAGGATTTGAATTTTTTTGACAAGATGTAAAGCATTTGCTAAATACATCCTATAAACCAAGTCAAGGAATATGGTGTTGGAATTTGTGCCAAATTTGGTGCCATTTTTAGGTCATTATTTTGGCTCATGGCTTTGGTAAACCACACTTGGTTTGTGGTTTAAATTTTTCCTATTTATGGGTGCTTGAGATGGAGAAAGCATAATGATTTTATAGGTATCATCATGCTACTAGAAATTACTCCATATGAATCACATGTTGATTATACTACTATAAGGGTATGCACATGAATATTTTATTGTAAATGATATTATTATCAAATAATATAATTGTTTCATGTTTTTGGCTGTGGGATTTTTCTTCCAAGAGGATTTTCCCATGTACATAATTATGTTATAAATTTGTAATTTATACATTTTTCTTATAACTAAAATTAAATCTATTTTGAATATTTATCTCTTGATAGGTTAATATGGGAAGTGTTTCCACACCTAAAATTCCATTTTAAATACTATCAAAATCTTAATCAGTTTACATCCTCTATTGTATTGTGCAATACCTACATGTGCCACCAAAAATGTGTAGAGATGGACATTTTTAATGTTACAAATGATACAATTTGTGGTTCTATTTGATCTTCATAACTTTATATTTATTTTTTCCATATGCTATTAAGTTCTTATATATGTTTCACTTGGTCTTTGCATTTAGGAGTGGGCTATCCATATCTTTGATTGCTGAAATGGAAAGGCATATTTCATTTACACATAGGAAATAAAAATGTATGAAAAATGGGGAAGAAAATCCAATTTGAATTCAAATTTTTTGAAAATGTTTTATAAAATTTCAAACAAATCCAATTTGAATTCAACAAATTTGAAAAAAATTGCGTCTAAGGTTTCAAAATTTAACAAATAAACGCATTTTGAACTATAAAAAATTTAAATTTCAAATACCTGGTGCTCGAAATGCAAGTTAGGTTGATGAAGGTTGGAGAGAAAAAGTGGAGTTTGCATTCGCTGAAAAGAACAAGTCAGTTTACTCACCGTCACGGTCTCAGTTCGCCGCATGCACAAGAAAGCAACTGGTAAATTTACAAAGTGAAAATGATAGTTGAAATGTGAATATTTTTGTTTTTAGTCATATTTAAGGGGGTTCAGTTGAACCCATGTTCATCCGAACCCATTAAAATATGATTATTTTTTTTTAGAGTTTAGTGGTTCGGTCGAACCATTTGGTTCGATCAAACCCCTTGAGTTTGGGGAAAAGGAAAAAAAAAAATTTCCTTCCTCATGTAAATTGTAAACCACTATTCTAAAGCCACCCTGCAAGAGGTTTTTCATAGTTTTCTCTTGGATATTCGGAAGGGATTTTGGTTCAATCATGGTTTTGTTAATGATAGGTGGCTCAATCATGGGTTGAGGCATGTTTCTAAGGGATAATTCTACTGTACGCTTTCCTTAAAATTTTGTTATGATTTGAAAAATTAATCTTCACAAGGTCTAATAGGTTCAATAGGCTCAGGCCAAAAGAAATCCAATGAAAAATTCCCATGGGAAGACACGTGATTAAACCCACTATGTTGCACAGTAAATATATCATAGACACATGATTAAACCCACTATGTTGCACAATAAATATATCATCGTCAAAGGGAAAATTTTAACATTTGTGCACAACTGAGGTGATGACATTCATGGAGAAAATCGATGGGTAGCCTAACTTTACATGAAATTGATTCGATTGTGGGATGATGGTGAATGAGCTATTTAAATTTTTTTGTCCAAATTTCAAAGGAAGATCTATTGAGCCAATCATAGGACAAGCAAAACTATTATGCATCTTGATCCATGCTTTTAGTTTGTCATATGTATCTTTATAGAGTTCATGCAAAAAATAGGAATTCTTTAGTGGTCATGTTCTCTCCACAAACAGGATCAATTAATATCCCATTAGTGGGCTTGTGATTAATTCTTCTAGCTATGTAAAGATGGCCATCACGTGTATGTTTAAGTATGTCTTTTTGTGATAAAGAAATATCAAGAGGCATTTTGGTTGAGTCCTTATGAGGTTTAGCTTCAATAAAGTTGACCGAGGCATGAGTGTTATTATTCTCTTGTTTGTTTAAGTTCTCATTTAGGAAGCAATTGTTCCATAGAAAAATGGCTCACTAACATTTTCATGGTAATTTAGGTCCCACTTTCTTAGTATTTGATCTATTTTTCTTGATTTAATGATGTAATATGGCTTAAATATGCACATTAAACTATAAAAATTCAAACTATTGAGGTCTTGTAATAGTGTTGTGAAGTGTTGTAAAACATTTCTACATTTCCCTAGACTCTATTCATCATAATTCACCTAAACATCACCTTTTTATTCATTATCAAGTCCTATTTTGAGGTGTTGTTAAGTATTGTAACAAAGATTCACACTTTTCTAGGCATATTTCCCTTATTTACACCTTTCTTATTCCTTTTAGGACCCCTTTATACAATTATAGGACACATTTAAGTGTATTCTTGAATGTAAACCCGACAAACAATATTAAATACAAATTAAATCCTAACACCCTTTCAAAAGCCTAGGGTGGGACCCATTTTCCATGGGTGGCGAATGAGTCCCCCTTGGCTCCAAATTCAAAATATTTCAAATTTTATTTCGGGTTTTAATAAAAAATCACTTGATGTCATCCTGTGATGTTGTATTATCGGGATACTAAGGCACAAGAATGTATAAATAAGTGATTTTATTTCATTATTAATACTCATCTCATCTCAAAGCATTCAAGAATTCATTCATCATTGCATTCAAGCATTTTACATCCTTTTATCAAGCATTCATCAAGTATTTTGGAGCTTCCATTGCATTATCTTTAGATTTATCCAACAAGGGTTTTGTAAGTTGATAGAATTTGCATCATTTTATTAATTTATCATTCACTTTCATTTCATTATTTCACCAAGGGTTTGACTAAGGCAAACCCCTATTTGCTAACCCTCAACCATTTTTCCCACTTGCATGTATGTTTGCAGACTTGTGTATGCATATTTAACAAGCATTTATGTGATTGAAGATTGATCAAGTCAACTAGGTGTTTCAAGTCAAACCAATCATATTTCAAGCTTGAAGAAGGTATTCTATTCATTTTCTGCATATTTGACCTTGGCACCTTGACAAGCAGACATTTCTAGATCCGGTGTTACAGAGTTGTCTCCTAATTTCTCAAAATTTTGGGAGAGGACTGATTCACCACCTATGGCAAATGAGTCCCACCTTAGGACTAAAAATATAGATTTTGTTAGATTTTGGATCCCCACAGTCGGAAACCTATTCCCAACAATTTTGCACTAGGAGCAAGACTAATTCGCCATCATGGGCGAATGAGTCCCACTATTGATTTTCAATAATTTTAGATAGCATTTGGAACATTCTAGATTCCTCAAATATTTCCCAGGTGCACTTAGTTTCAGTCCTTTACTTTTTTGTTTATGCATTTGTTCATGTTTAGTTTATTGTTTTCATATCACATTGTGTTTTCAAGCATCACATTTTTTTATTCATAGTTAGTCTCTTGCATCATTTACAACATTTAATTTAGCTTTTTTAATCCATATTTTAGTGAATCCTTCAATTTTGATCGTGGTGTAGTGTGGCCTAAAGGATTCTATCTCTCTCCTTTTAGGTGAAAGATCCTAAAAGTGTAAGAGAAGGACATAGAACCTTCCTCTCCTATCACACCCCAAAATTGTTGGTTCACTTTGGTGAACCTACATATTGGACATCTCCTCATTTGCACTTTCATTTGCATCCTAGGTTTATTTTGCATCAACATTTCATTAGGAAAATTTTTGTTTTTGCATCCTAGGGTTTCTTTAATTTGCATTATTGAAAGACTCATTTAGATTTCATTTTTGCATCTATATTCTGCATTAGCATCTAAAAAGCATAAAATTGACTTTTTATTTTCTAAAAAACTCAAAAAAGTCTCATAGTTGGACTCATTCACCACCTAGGGTGAATCAGTCCCCCTACACATTTTAGATTTCATTTTTAGGAATTTTCTAGAAATTTCCTACATTTATGTTCTCTATTATTACTTTTTTATTTCTATTTGTAGAATTCCCATTATTTTCATTTTTACACTTCTAGATTGCATTGCATTTACATCCACCATATCCTTTGTGGTACTTGTATGAGTGTTTGGTGTCCCATTGAGAATACTTTGGTGAGAAAAAGTTCTAGAATCATGGCTTCCCACAATAGCACTTTCATTGTGGACCTTGGGATCTCAAGAGCTCCTACTCCTAGTATGGACAATGGTACATTAGGCATGGATAATACCACTTCTATGCCTTCACCCTTCCATTCAATGAATTTTAACACAGAAAACACTTCCCTTCTACAAGAAAAAGTCATTAATATTCATGAGGATTTTTCACATTTACAACAAGATGTGTCCCTTGAAAAAATTTCCACTACTACTATACCTGCCATAGAAAACCTCCATCGTTTGACTGAAAGTGATGAGGGCTTGCAAGTCATGAAAATAATTTCTGAGATATATAATAAACATGCTTCTTCCACATCCCAATCAACATAGTTGTCACTCAAGGTGGACCTCATGTTCCTCCTCCTTCAACTATAGCATCCATACCTACTTACACTGTTCCTCAGGTTACAAAAACTATACTGTAGGTTAGTCAGGTTACTCCTCCCTTTCTTCTTCCAACTAGCACTCCTAGTACCTTTGCAGCATCTAATCTTCCATCTTCCAACATTTTCACTCCACTTAGTGTTCCATTCACTTGTCCCACTACTACATTCACTCCATCTCCATTTTCCCTTCCACCTCATACCACTTACACTGATCCACTTATCACACAACTTCTTCACACCGTATCATCCATACAATAGAAAATTTACACCATAAATCAAAACCAAAATGCTCCTCCTACTTGCTATGTCTTTGGTAGTCCATTATCCTTAGAAATCCTATGAACCATGATGCCAAAGGCAATTGAGTTACCTAGGTTTGAGAAGTACAATGGTAAAGGAGATCCTACAAACCATTTCAATGCCTACATAGCCCTATGTAATGGCTTTGTTCTAGATGATAAAATTTTAGCAAAATTGTTTCCTAGTACCTTAAAGAATATTTCTTTAGAATGGATTTCATCTTTACCAAATTATTCCATTGGTTCATTCAATAAACTTGTGGATTCTTTTATTAGTCACTTTCAAGTCCATATGACACCTTAAAATACTATGGCTGACCTAATGTGGTGTGAACAAGATAAAAATGAAAAGGTCATTGATTTTATCTCACGTTATTAGTCTTTGTATGCTCAAGTTGATGTTCAAGTTCTTGATTCCCATCGGCAAAAGATGTTTATTGAGAAATTTCAATCCAATATCCAAGAAAAATTAACTATGATGAAATTCCCTTCCTTCATGCATTTATGCACTGCCTTGTGTGAATATCATAACTCGATTATTAGTCATGATTTCAAGTCCACTTCTAATCGAGCTAAGAAATCTAATCAAAACAACCAAAATAATTCCCAAAACTTCCACAAGAAAACTAGAGGCTTTTTACAATTCAACCCTCCACCTCCACAACCATCTCCACCTATTAATAATTGGGTGGCAACAAACAAAGCAGACATACCTTATACCAATGGGGACCTAAAGAGACAGTTCACCGCTTTGCTCAATACCTTACACAATACAATGAACCAATTGCTCCAATAATAGATGATTACATTTCCTACTGTTAAACCACTTGATATGAGAAAACCTTTGCCTCCTTCCTTTAAACATAGCTCTTATTTCCATTTTCATCATCAGAATGGACATGATACTAAACATTGTAAGCATCTGAAGCATGTAATTCAAGACCTCATTGATTCAGGTCACTTGTCCATTGCGAATGTTAATGATTAAGGTAATAAGTCTATGGATCCCTCTAATCATAATTTACAAATCCTTACCAATCCTATCCCTAAACATGATATATCCTTTACACACTGATGTGATGAACATTGATACCAACAATGAACAACATGATAATATTACCAATGTCACCGATCATCCTCCTATTACTATAATGGTGGGAACATTAGACACTATCCCTTGTAAGGGCCCAACCACTAAAACTCTTGATATTAATTTTTCTTCTAAAGATATACTAAAGAAACTTTCTGATGGTCCTCTCTACATAGCCAACAAAATATATGATAAACCTACCAATGGGATATTAATAGATATCACTTGTGGTAAGAATGTGATCACAAAAGAATTCATAGTATTACATGAGCTATATCAAGATACTTACGATAAATCAACTACATGGATTAAAAAATACAATGGTTTTGCATGCCCTATGATCAGATTGATCGTGCTCCCCTTACAGATAGGACCAAAAACATTAGACATGATATTTTCTATAATTTCACAATTAGATCAGTTTTGTTTGTGGCTAGATCATCCTTGGCTTCGCTCAATGAAAGTTTTTCCCTCTATTTTTTGTAAGTGTTTGAAGTTTTCACATGATAATGTGATATACACCATACATCATAGTGGTTTTCATCCCTTGTCCTCTAGAGGTAACTTTTTATTGGAATCTTTTTGGCCTGAGTCTATGGAACCTATTACTCCCCATAAGGATTTATTTTTCATAGCATATCAAAATTGTAAAGCCAAGAAGATAGTTGAATTGTCTCTTTATGGTACATCCCCTTCCAACCCTGATATTCTTGTTTTAGATGAGACCATGCTCCAACCTAATTCTAACCATGACCAACCCTTACCCACTCCACCACAACCTGACCCTTCACCTTCTTTTTCTAAGAGACCAAGAGATGTTGAAAGCAATCCCATCCTACCACCACACATTAAACAAGTATATAAAGCTAAGGAGAAAGTGATTGATTTGTCTCCTTCCAAAACAAATAAGCCTACAATTGACCAATCTTCTCTTATATCTAAAAAAATTCAAAACAAAATTAAAATAAATCATGGTGCTAGAGAGCATCAACATCATTATTTTTTTCTCACTCAACAAATGCAAAATGAAAACAATAAAGAAAACCTATAAGGGAAAGATTACTAGGCATCTCAGAGAAACCTCCAAGAATAGTAGTGTCTTTGGTAACTTTAATTTCGAATATTTCCTCAAAGAAACGTACAACTATGCCTAAAGTAGAAACAAACACAGTTCATTTCCCACAATGATCCTTCTGAGAGAAGCACATGTAATTTCATTAACAAATTCTACTACAAGAACAAATCAGACATGAAAGATGAGAAAAAAACCAAAACACAAAGATTTACGTGGGCAAAACCCTTTCGGGTAAAAAACCCCACTCTTAAAAGTTTGATCCATTGTATTATTCAGCAACAGAAAGTTACAATATAGTTTCAAGCTCATATCCTTTTTAGAGATTACATCTTGTTCATTCTAGATACAACCTGGTAGCAACTGATCAAACCATCAAACCATACAACTTTCACACTATTACTATACCCTAACACAGTATACAGTGTAGATAAACAAGAGAGATATGACTAATGACATTCATGATCAGGAGAGATTCCAATAGCATCTTGCTTTTCTCTTCTTCTACTTAGGCCTCATGGCCTCGACCCTTTAGCCAACCACTTAGCCCTCTCTGTTAGCTCTCTTGGTTCTTCTTTCTTCTCTTGTTGTCATCGGCTTTTCCTATCCTCCCTTTCTTCTTAGAACGTCCAATGCATACATATATGCATTCATTCTCAATAGGCTCTGTGAATCGATTCATTTTCAACTATCAAATCACAATCTCTAGCTTAACATCATTATCATCGAAGATGTTTCCATTTCCTCATGTAGAGTTTTCCACACATAAATGGTTCAGCAAATGGTTCACATTTTTCTCTCTGATTGGTCCAAGTCGCACCACATAGGACAATCTTCACTCGGTCAACAACAATCAACTTGTGTTGCATGTTGGTGAGACACTAACCATTTCTCCTTGATGCCACAAGACCGAATCGACATCCATCACCAAAATTCTTCACTATCGAAAAGATGTTATACAAAGTCCAAAAGGCTATCACTAAGAATTTTCCTTGTTGCCAAGACCTCATACTAATGAGCACAAGTCACATCGACCTCAATAATCCCATTTGCAATACTATCTCCATTCGATGATACATCATACTAAAGTTCAAAGGTCACATAGACGTGAGTATTCCATTGGGTGAGACAATCATCCTTCGCCAAGACTCACACCAAAGTTCACAAGGTACCCTGAAGTATTCATTAGTCAGCAAGACTTTCATCCTTTGCTAAGAGATCATACCGAGCCTTTATGTTATATCGAACCCCAAATAACAGTCAACAAGACTTATCACTTTCGCTGAGAGGTCATATCGACATCAGAATTCCCATTGACAAGAAAAACAATCTTTGCCAAGACATCATACCGATGCCTTCAAGTCATATCGAAGAGTCCAACCATCAGCCAAAAATTTCACATTCACTGAGACTTCATACCGAAGTCCTTGTGTTTCTCTGATGACTCCATTCACAACGAGTCTCACCAAAAACACCCAATCACATGTAGCTTTGTTGGCCAAACTTACCACTGTCGATGAAACATCATACCGAGCTCAAGAGTCATATCAATGTCCAAAGTCAGTGAGAGAATCAACCTTCAGCAAGACCTCTTACCATGACTTCTACGTTACCCCGATGACTCCAAGTCAATACCTATTGGCGAGAAATCTCCACCTTGACAAGACTTCATATCGAAGCATATAAGTTACCCTGATAACCACAAGTGTATAGCTATTGGCAGGACATCTCCCTATCGCCAAGACTTCATGCTGAAGTATTTGTGTTACCGCGAAGACTCCAAATGTATATCCGTCAGCGAGAATTACCGCTATCAATAAAACATCACACCAAAGCAAACCTTTTGGCCAAAGGTCTAGCTAAAAACATTAGTTGCCATGAGTCTCCCTGACATCTGCTAGGAGCCAACCTATCGGCCAGACATCTCCTAGTCACCAAGACTTCATACCGATAGGAGCAAGTCATATCGATTACCACATCGGCCAGAAATACCAAAGGTCACGCCGATATCGACAAGACTTCCTATCGTCACCGAGACATCATTCTGATAGTCCAAGGTTAAGCCAAAGGTTTCAGATGTCAATCGCTAAGACATTTAGGAGGTCACAATGATAGTTCAGGATCTACTAGCAAATCGGCCAGACATCTCACTAGTCTCACTGAAATTGCTCACATGAAGTTTCATCCTATGGGATTAAGGCACACAATTCCCACTTGACAAAGATCACACAGGTACGTCCAAAGAAACCAGTAACTAAGATTAGATTAGCTCCACTAGTTCAGACCCCACAATAGTCAAGACACCCAATCAAAAAGATTCCATAGATAACTTTCCACCAAACAATCTACAAAAAAAGACCAGGCATCCAATTGCAACTCACTTTCCAATAAAGCAACCAAAATGCAACCAATCATAGCCTTCCAGGAATCCACATAGATCAAAAACATGCTCTCATGCTCCATCAATAATTTTGCACCAACATCCAAGATGTCCACCTTTCAAGCAACAAACCTTGCCATCTTCCAACATGCCACCTGTGGAAGAAAGATTCAAGCCAAGGTGAATAAGTACCATTCCAATGAATAGAAGAAAAGGATCCCAGTGATATCATCAATGAGATACCAATACCACTTCACTCTTCTCAAGCACTATACAAAAGTAATATCAACTTCAAAGCTTCAAACAGAACACACTAGTGAAATTCTCCAAAAATAAGATAAAAAACACCAGTTAGAACAATAATAGAAAAGATTGCTTCCATCCAACTGATAAACCCACATGACTAAAAATAGCATCCATAGCTCGTGCTATTCCATCCAATCTCACATACCTCAAAGGTATCAACATTAGTAAACTCATGCCGCTCCAAAATCAACCCATCAACAACAAATGCAAGCTCCAAGTGCCAACCAATCAAAGAAGACAAAACACAACAAGAACTCCCACTGTCTGACTAATCCAAAGACATCACAAGTCTACCAATTACAACACATAGAAAATGTAACCATGTAGTACCAAGGAAATATCAACAATGATATGCACAACCTACAAAAAACCGCTACAAGAAACATTTCTCTCACCACAAACCTTCATGGCCACAGAGAGAAACTTTGCACATCATCTTCCTATAGAACATCCTCGTACATACACTTCTAATAGCTAGTTGTGTCAAGAATGATCTCCTTCATCCCAAAAGAAAATAAAGCTGCTTCATTTCCCATTTCAGGAAATCAGCCCATACATTATCTCCTACCAATTCTCATCAGTAAACTCAAGGAGATTAAATAATTTGTACAACTTCCACTATGAATCGTCCAAAACCATTAAACAAAAATTCAAGATCCATATCATGAAAGTAAACATAAAACACATCTGAAAAATATAATGGGCCAAATATCTTTCAAATAAACTACTGAGTAGACCAAGAGTGGGAACAAGAATAATTTTTCAAGATATGCAAGCCTTCATGACTAATCCAAGAGAAATTTCCTCATAGGTCTCTTATTGAACTCACGTTCAACTAAGGTGTATCCTTCTTGGACTTTCAGACCACTGTCAAAGCTCCAATCATCTGAATCAGGAACTTATCATGACACCATGATATACACATCCCCTTAGGAGATACCATGCTTCAAGTGACTTCTCCATTGTCTCAAGTACAATGCACAATGCCAAAACTCCGGTGCACAAACAAGAGTATACCATGACATAAAGAAAATAGACTCAAAACCAACATCACCTGTCAAGTACCACCAACACCTCAACCAAAGACTCCAAGCATCCTCCATGGATCCAAGATGTTACACATCTTCAAATAATGTCCATGCAAATGCGAAAGAACCCTTCTGTAGCAACAGGATCTAAGGGCCCCCCCAAGAAACATCTACAACACTAAAGAAGACTATTCACCACCATGTGATGAACCCACAATCACTGCTAAAGCTCCCACTTAAACATGACATCCAAGCTCTCCAAGCATCGTGACCACCTACTTCAAGTTCCCATAACTGACTATTTAGGTACTCAATAGTATCCATCCTCTCATCTCAAAGCAATCACACCAATGTACAAGTGACCAACGATAAGGCTAGCTAAGAAATCTACACCAACAATGAATCAACCTCATGGATAAAGACAGTCCACATCCAAGTTATCTCACTACAACCAATGGGTAGCTAATCCACCAACTGCATAACTCGTAGATCACAAACATCGAACATGAAAACTCATGATCGCATTGGAAACTACAACACTAAGATTTCAAAGAGAATAACCACGTAGACAACATGAATCAAACACCATATCACGCCAAACCTGATTTTCCAATCATGTCCACAATGAGCACCATAATCAAGGAACCCACAAGCATCACCACAGGAATGTTGAGTGAAAATTCATGTACCAACACTCCCATGTAGAGAAGAAATCATGCCTCCTCCAACCATGCACAAAGGATGCATGCAGAACTGCAACTATCTCATCCAACAACACCCCAAAAGCTAGGGTCTAGAAAATAGTTTAACAATAGCTCCACATAATCACAAGTTTTTCTTATCCATGTAAAAAATACAAAACCATAGAGCCATGCAAGTACAAAGCATCCTTAAAAAAGGAAACAACAGTCCAAAAAATCTAGGCCCCTTTTAGGCCAAATCTAGACCACCAAAATGTACAGCATCTGAGAACGAGAGAAAAGGTTATTTCAGAAGCTTGAAAATCATCTAATGATTAAATCCATAGCCTTTATGTATTCAAGGTTAACAGGAAATAGTGTCTTCTGACACCAGGAAAAACCACCTAGCATAAGCACTTTCTTCCATGGATGATAAAAAAACTAGGCTTCTCCATATCATCAAGGAGACTCTCAGACAAACATCCAATATGAAAGCTTTACTGCTACATAGCCATAGATAAAGGAAATCCACCTCATACACCAAGGTTATATCACTACCAACCAAGAGATACCGATCACAACAGAGCAACATGATCAACTACCTTTTCCATTTTCACCATCCTTCAAGCTACATGTTCTCTCTGAATACCACAAGACTTCCACTCACCAAAGGATCAATGAATTAGTCCATTCCTCCAAATTTCCTCTAGCCCAACAAAATGAGAAATCTTCACAGGAGAAATACCCAAAACCAACAACCAAAAGAAGGCTCTGATACCACTTGTAAGGGAAAGAGTACTGGGCATCTCAGAGAAACCTCCAAGAATAGTAGTGTCTTCGGTAACTTTAATTTCAAAGATTTCCTCAAAGAAAATTACAACTATGACTAAAGCAGAAAAAGACATAGTTCATTTCCCACATTGATCCTTTTGAGAGAAGCACATGTAAATTCAACAACATGCATTAACAGATTCTACTACAAGAACCAATCAGACATAAAAGATGAGACAAAAATCATAACACAAATATTTATGTGGGGAAAACCATTTCGGGTAAAAGACCCCACTCTCAAAATTTTGAGCCATTGTATTATTCAGCAACAGAAAGTTACAATATAGTTTCAGGCTCATAGCCTTTTCAGAGATTACATCTTGTTCATTCTGGATACAACCTGGTAGCAACTAATCAAACCATTAGACCATGCAACCTTCGCACTGTTACTATACCCTAACACAATATACAATGCAGATCAACAAGAGAGATATCAATCATGACATTCATGATTAGGAGAGATTCCAGTAGCACCCTGCTTTTCTCTTCTTTTTTTTAGGCCTCATGGCCTCGGCCTTTCAGCCAACCACCCGGCCCTCTCTGTTAGCTTTCTTGGTTCTTCTTTCTTCTCTTGTTCTCACTGACTCTTCCTATCCTCCCTTTCTTCTCAAAACATCTAATGCATACATATATGCATTCGTTCTCAATAGGCTTTGTGAATTGGTTCATTTTCAACTATCAGATAACAATCTCTAGCTCAGCATCATTATTGTTGAAGATGTTTCCATTTCCTCGTGTAGATTTTTCCACATAGAAATAGTTCAACAAACGGTTCACATTCTACTCTCTGATTGGTCCAAGTCGCACCACGTAGGATAGTCCTCACTTAGTCAACAACAATCAACTTGTGTCGCATGTCAATGAGACACTAATCATGTCTCCCTGATGCCACAAGACTGAATCTACATCCATTGCAAAGAGTCTTCACTATCAGCAAGATGTTATACCAAGTATTGAAGGCTATCGCTAAGAGTTTTCCTTGTCACCAAGACCTCATACCGATGATCATAAGTTGCATCAACCTCAACAATCCCATCGGCCAGACTATAGCCATTCGATGAGACATCATACTGAAGTTCAAAGGTCACATAGACGTGAGTATTCCATTCAATTCAGTGAGACAATCGTCCTTCACCAAGACTCACACCGAAGTCTTCATCAGTCGGCAAGACTTTCGTTCTTCACTGAGAGATCATACCGAGCCTTTATGTTATACTGAACCCCAAACAACAGTCAGAAAGACTTATCACTTTTGCTGAGAGGTCATACCAACATCAAGATTCCCATCGACAAGACAAACACTATTTGTCAAGACATCATACCAATGCCTTCAAGTCATATCGAAGAGTCCAACCATCAACCTGACATTCCACATTCGCTAAGACTTCATATTGAAGTCCTTGTGTTTCTCTGATGACTCCATTTTCTAGGAGTCTCACAGAAAACACCCAATCACATGTAGCTTTTTCGGCCAAACTTACCGATGTCGATGAAACATCATACCAAGCTCAAGAGTCATATCGATGTCCAAAGTTGGTGAGAAAATCAACCTTCGGCAAGAACTCTTACTGCAGCTTCCATGTTACCCCAATGACTCCAAGTCAATACCTATCGGTGAGACATCTCCACCTCGACAAGACTTCATACCAAAGCATATAAGTTACCTTGATAACCACAAGTGTATAGCTATCGGCGATACATCTCCCTATTGCCAACACTTCACGCCAAAGTCTTTGTGTTACCGGGAAGACTCCAAATGTATGCCCATTAGTTAGACTTACCACTATCAATGAGACATCATACCGAAGCAAGCCTTTCAGCAAAAGGTCTCCCCAAAAACATTAGTCGCCATGAGTCTCCCTGACATCCACTAGGAACAAACTTGTCAACCAAACATCTCCCCATCGCCAAGACTTCATACCGATAGGAGCAAGTCATACCGATTACTACATCGGCCAGACAGACCAAAGGTCACGCCGATATTGGCAAGACTTACTATCATCACTGAGACATCATTTCAATAGTTCAAGGTTATGTTGAAGGTTTCAGATGCTGATTGCCAAGACATTCAGGAGGTCACATCGATAGTTCAGGATCTACTATTAGATCGGCCAAACATCTCACCAATCTCACCAAAATTGCTCACAAGAAGTTTCATCATGTGGGATTGAGGCACACAATTCCAACAAAACCAACCTCCACCTTTGATAGAAATCATTTTTGATAATCCTCCTAACCCACCATAAGATATTCCATCACCATCTTCACAAAAAACTGAACGCATACAACAACCTTCAATATTGATACATCCTTCCTTGGAGATTACTCTTCGCCCTCCTGTCATGATTAATTTGGATGAAGATGATGACGAGGAGATTGCTAAAATATATGAAGAGATGCGTAATAATTTGAATTATTTATTTTCCTCTTCTATGAGCTTAGATGATAAATCTCTCATACCAAGTGCACAACTTGGTGATTTTCCACGTCTGGCACTTGCAATTCCTCCATTGGATAGTCAACTATTCTCATAGTATGATGACCATGATTGGGAGGCAGATGACCTATTAGATGGTTGATTTACATGTGCCTTGCTAGCCTTTTTTATATCTTTCTTTAGTTTCTTTTCCTTTTTATGTGTTTATTGTGTTCCCCTATAACATGTGTTTTGTCTCTCTTTGTACACTTCTTATATTCATACATTTATTTTTCTATATGTCATACAACACTTTTCACCTTGTTCACTTTTTATCTTTTGTTAAATTGTGTTTTCCTTTTGGGGATGACGTAAAGTGTAGAGATTCCCTATGTCTCTTCCATGTTGACTCAAAAGGTCCCTTTTCCTTTCTTGTATTTTCCTTTTGGGGATGACTAAAAGCCTTGAGACTGTAATGTCTCCTTCATGTTGACCCAAAACATTTTCTTTTCATCCTTCATTTTTCGCTTTCACTTTTCGCTTCATTTTGCGTTTTCCTTTTGGGGATGATGCAAAGAATTGAGACCACAATGTCTCTTCCATGTTGAACCAAAATGGACTTTTCTTTTCTTTTTTTTTGTTTCTCTCTATGTCATTCTTGTTGTTCTATGTGCTTTGGGGAATGATGACAATTCTAAGCTCTTTCATAAAAATATTGCAGCGATGAGCATACTGACCCCAAATCCATAGATCCCTCTTGTGTTTAGTGTTTCTTCTTTGGGGGCAACCCCTCTTTACTTTCTATTTCTTTCTTTTACATGACGTAGCCTATTCAAGAACATATTAATTGGCATAGGGGATTTTCAATTTGGCTCTTATGTCTTCTTTTTGTCTTCTTTTATCTTTTTGTTGCTTTAAAGTAATTTCTGACATAATAGTGTGTAGCAGTTCCTTTAAAGTGGGGGCATACATTGGTACCATTCTTTCTGCGTTTTCTTACTTCTTAGTGTAGTCTTGGTTATTTCATTTGATGTGTTTATTACTTTGTGGATGACATTGGGGGTGATGTTCTTCATAAGTGTGATTTATCTTAGCATACTACATTCCTCTTAGTGGCCTGATGCAACACACTACATCCCCTAAGATGGGAATCTATTATTCTTTGATTAATCCTCTCTTGGAGACATTAGAAACAATGTTCCCTAAGTGATAGACCCTACATGATCTTAAGAAGACTCCTTTGAACATTTTACTTTTTCCTTTTTTTCTCACTTTTTGCATGTTTTCCTTTTTACCACCTTGCATAACATAGCTTCCATGCCTGTGGTACTATCCTATCGAACCTTTTTCTTTGTGGCACCTTATTAAAGTTATTAGGAGTCATAAATTTGGTATGGTTGAGAGATAATCCCACTCAATAGCATGACTTTTCCCCATAGCCACCTTTGTGTTTTTGAGTGTATACCAACTAGTGCATGTTGCTCCCTTTTTGGGACTTATCACCCCATGGACAACCAAAAGTTTTGTGGCCCCAAAGTGAGTATGCATCTTTCTTTTTTAGAAAAACAACCTAGATTTGATCTACAACTAGCTAGACAAATGATCAAAGCTTGATTTGACCTCTTCCTCTTTCTTTTCTTCATGAGAATTCATTTGTTCTTATGTTTAGTTAGCCATGGGATCTTCATCCTAGGGGCTTGATCATCCTTCTTGATCATTTTCATTCCATCTTGCTAATCATAAGCACATTTGGAATTATTTCTCAACATTCATGGTTACTTTAGTGTGAGTCTAAAGCAAGTTCTTCCTCTCACTAAAGTGGGGGATAAATGATCCATAGAAAAATGGATCACTAACATTTTCATGGTAATTTAGGTCTTTCTTTCTTAGCATTTGATCTATTTTACTTGATTTAATGATGTAATATGGCTTAACTATACACATTAAACTATAAACATTCAAATTATTGAGGTCTTGTGATAGTGTTGTGAAGTGTTGTAAAATATTTCTACACTTTTCTAGACTCTATTCATCATAATTCACCTAAACATAACCTTTTATTCATTATCAAGTCCTATTCTGAGGTGTTATAAAGTCTTGTAACAAAGATTCACACTTTTCTAGGCATATTTCCCTTATTTACATCTTTCTTATGTCTTTTAGGACCCCATTATACACTTATAGGACACATTTAAGGGTATTCTTGAATGTAAACCCAACAAACAATAGTAAATGGAAATTAAATCTCAAAACCCTTTCACAAGCCTAGGGTGGGACCCATTCACCATGGGTGGCGAATGAGTCCCCCTTGGCTCCAAATTCAAAATATTTCAAATTTTCTTTCGATTTTTATTCAAAAATCACTTGATGTCTACCTTTGATGTTGTATTATCGAGATACTAAGGCACAAGAATGTATAAATAAGTAGTTTCCTCTCATTATTAATCCCCATCTCATCTCAAATCATTCAAGCATTCATTCATCATTGCATTCAATCATTTTACATACTTTTATCAAGCATTCATCAAGCATTTTGGAGCTTCCATTGCATTATCTTCAAATTTCTCCAACAAGGGTTTGGTAAGTTGATATAATTTTCATGTTATTCATTTACCATTCACTTTCATTTCATTATTTCATCAAGGGTTTGATTACTAAAGTGGGGTTTGACCAAGGAAAACCCCTATTTGCTAACCCTCAACCATTTTTCCCACTTAGATGTGTGTTTGTAGACTTGTGTATGCATATTTAACAAGAATTTAGGTGATTGAAGATTGATCAACAATTCAACTAGGTGTTTCAAGTCAAATCAATCATATTTCAAGCTTGAATAAGGTATTATATCTGATTTCTACAAATTTAACCTTGGCAATGCGACAAGCAGACATTTCCACATCTGGCATTGCAAAGTTGTCTCTTGATTTCTCATAATTTTGGGAGAGGACTGATTTTCCACCTATGGTGAATGAGTCCCACCTTAGGACTAAAAATATAGATTTTGTTATATTTTGGATCACGACAGTCAGAAACCTGTTCCTAACAGTTTTTCACTAGGAGTAGGACTAATTTTCCACCTTGAGAAAATGAGTCCCACTATTGATTTTTCAATAATTTTAGACAGCATTCGAAACATTCCAAATTCCAAAAATCTTGCCTAGGTGCACTCAGTTTCATTCCTTTACTTTTTTGTTTATGCATTTGTTCATTTTTAGTTCATTGTTTGCATATCACATTGTGTTTTCAAGGATCATATTTTTCATTCATAGTTAGTCTCTTGCATCATTTACAACATTTCATTTAGCTTTTTTAATCCATATTTGAGTGAAGCCTTCAATTTTGGCCTTGGTGTAGTGTGGCCTAGAGGATTCTATCTCCTTTTAGGTGAAAGATCCTAAAAGTGTAAGAGAAGGACATAAAACCTTCCTCTCCCATCACACCCCAAAATTATTGGTTCAACAACCAAAGTTATTGAAAATTTTTGTTCCATTTCCAATTTTAAGCAATTTCCTTAGGTTTTGTATTATGTGAATCATGCTAATGTCCATGTAGTCTTGTAAGTTTGCTAGGCCTTCATTTAGTCTTTTTATATCTTGTGAGAAATGAACATCGTACATAATGCTTGTAGGCGTGGAAGTCATGGGAAATGAAGTATGCATACTATGAGCCATAGAGTCTCAATTATCAACACTATTAGGAAGAGAGATAGAAAACAAAAGATCCATGGAAAATGGTATATCACAAGATCACATGAGCCTCAAACTATGTCTCACAATAGTATTGCTAATAGGACACCAAGTTGTAAAGCTGTGAAAACCAAAAATGGAAAGAGGCCTGTGTAATTTTCAATTCCATTCCTTAACATCCTAAAGGGATTAGCTAATGAATGAGTGAAAACAACAATGCTTTCCTCCCATACTTTGGGCTCTATAAGATCCAAGAGGGTGATCCCACAATGTACCTAAGGACTTATACACTCAATGACCAAATACATTAAAAATAACAGATGAATTATCATATAATGGCTCAATAAATGGAACATTTTAAGAAGATGGCTACTCCTTGACAACATTCAACATTTAGAGCATGAGAATGGAAAAAATTAACATAAAATGGTAACAATTGTAGTTTATTTGAAATTTAGTTTATGAATTTGATTTGCTATTAAATGACCAACAAGATTTATCATGAACACAACTCAGATCATTTCCTTAACCTAGGAATAGAGTCAATCTCAACACAAACATAATTGGATAACAAAATAACTCATAGCATCATAAATCTTTGACAACACTGCATTACAACATTTCAACATTGTATCCTAAATCGTAACTTCTTATAAAGATCCATGTACTCAAATTACATGAACCTATAGCTTCACCTGAGCAATATAATTAATTCTTTGGATTAAAACAAAGATGAAATCCATTCATCGTTGAAACACAATGAGACCAATAAAATTACCATTGATCATTTTCTTCATAGCTTAGATAATGAATACACCAAGAGAGAAATGGTCTTGAATTTGCACCATTTTCTATTCAATTTTCTAGTACTATTATCAAAAATTACATATTCATATTGAGAATAATGAAAACCTAAGACAAAAATCTAAAAATTTATCTCTATTCTCATTATGAAAATTCTCTATGTGATCAATCAATAACCAACCTGTACATTTTCCCTTGAATTCCTTGTTATATAAATGAAGGAGAAAACAAGCTCCAGGCTAGAATGTAAACATGTCCTATTCTTATTGGACTATTACAATGAATATACCTTTTGCAGTTATATTTACATTTCAGATGGAGGGAAAAATCACATGGGACAAAAACCATTTATATTTGTCAATGAAGATCTTGTCCCACCTTTCATTTAAGGCACCCTTTGTTGTTGTATCATTTCACCCAAATACTTTAAAAATTCAGTCCATGTACACCAAGCTTGAATGAGATAATTCAATCATAAAGTGAAGAAAGAGAAATAGGAGAAAGTTATCTCGACATCCGCATCCTTTTCAACAATTTCAAACTAGGAAAAAAAAAAATTATCCAAACTTTTTCAAAGGCCTAATCTATACCGTTTCCAAGCCATGCACCATTTTTCTCCCAACCATTATTCACCATTGTTGCAAACCAAAAAACCAAAATTGTAGTGACTATCCCATAGTAGTGACCTAATCTTCCAAGAAATCTAGGTATTTTTCCTTCCATGATTGAAATTCTTCTTCTAAGGGCCAATTAAATTTAATAACACCATCAACCTTTAATGTATATGGAGCATATTTGGTGAAAAATTGATTTGATTTCATATCAAATTATTCTAGAGAAATTCTTACTTGAGCAAGCATGTCCATGTTTTTCTTTAGAATGCTCATGTTAGTCCCCTCACAAATTAGGGCCACTTGCTTTGAAATTTCCTCATTTTTTCACTTTCTCCAATCTTGTAGAGATTTAATTTCACCATTATCCTTCAATATATCAAGAAGGATACTATGATTCATTTCATCAAAATTCTTAACCAACTCCCTTATTTTATCCTCCAAAGGCTTAATCTTTCCCTAGAAGTAATGAATTTCATTCACAGTTCTAAGGGTGGGTTGGATGTTGTTAGGCTTATTCACATCATGCTTGGATCCCACAACCATTAGCCTCAAATTTTAGAGTCTTGAGATCCATTTCTCCATAAGTGGAATTGTCACTTCCTTATCTTTGTCAAAAAAAATTATAGCATCAACCATGGAAGAATAATTAGCATGGAGGCTAATTAATCTCTTGTCAACTCCTCTCTTCAAATGCTCTAATACTATAGTAACAATTTTCAAATTTATGAAAAAATCCATCCTATCATGTTGGTCACACTTCTCATATTCCTTCAACTTTTCAAGTAATTCTTCTTTACTAATTTCTTTTTCCTGTTGTACACAAGATGTTCTTGGATCTTCAATCAAAATAGGAACATTCCTTGTGTTATATGGCATAATTTCCATTGAAACATTTGTGTAAGGGGAAAGCGGTGTTTGAGCTTGTGGCAAGGAAGGAGAAGTAAAATATATTTGTGTGGGAACACTACTTTGTAAATTTTGCATCTTCTCTTTCAATAATGCCAATTCAATCTGCAACTCCATTATTTGTTGTTGGCCCTTGCCATATTGAATAAAAAAATCATTATAATTTTTTTTGAATTTCTCTTTTTCTTTTGTCATTGATTCAACTATTTCCTTTGTAAACTATGCAATATTCACTGACATAGTGGTAGCTTCAATAGAAGAGGTATATGATACCCTCTTTATAATCATTCCCCCTCTATAGTCTACAGATGGTTCTATAACTTTTGGAATTTTAGTGTTGGGAGCTAGGGCCTAGATAGCTAATGTATCCCACTAGTCACTAAATGCATATCCTTGCAGTGAAATGGTTGCTTCCTCCTTAGAATTGTATAGAGGCCTATCATACCTCTTTACTGTATCAAATTTTATTGCAAGGGCTAGGTTTGATTTTGGCAATAAAAGAATACCACTTTTTCTCACTAGCTCTTTGTCTTCATATGCAGTCATTTCTTGGAAACTCTCTTTCATCTCCTTTATGACTTGGGCCTGAATGAACTATTTAGGAAACTCTAGGTTGAGGCTCTACTTCTTTGCAATTTTATTAACATATTCATCTTTTTTGGCTCTCCAAGAAAATTCTAAGAAGTTAGGGGACTTGACAAATGATTCATTGTCCATGAACTTTGTATGAGCCTCTTCTCTAACATCATCTTTGCTATTCCTACCTAAAAGGTCCACCTTGCTTAATATAAGTCCAAGTTGTTGTGGTACCATCTCCCTAGGGGGATAAGGCATGTCATGTTGCATCTCTTCCTTAGTTACCAATATTTCATCTTTTGAGTCTTCCTCATAATCTGCTAGGCCACTTGATTCAACCTTTTGTCTTTTAGGAGGTGCATGCCTTGGTGGTGACACTTGCCTTGGTGGTGAATCAATGTCCAAAATTACAAGACCAATTGATCGAGGAGGAGATGGTGGTGGCATTTGATGTACTGGTGAATGGAATTTTTGTTTCTCTTGTTGAGAAGAGGTTGGAACTGCTTGTTTCTTATCCTTCACCATGTATTTCCTACTTTTGAAGACAATAAATTTCTTTGGGGGAAGAGAGGATGGTCTTTCTTCCATCATAGGGGTTTCCACCTCACCTTGTTCCTCTATTGTAGCAACCTTCCCCTTGACTTGAATTAACCTTTCACCTTTTAATTTTCCAACAACTTGCTCAAAATTTTGAAAACATATTCAATTCTTTGCATTTCATTTGGAATGTTTTCAAGGGCCAAGAATTGTGGATCCTTTGATTTCAATTCCCTATCCAATTTATTGAACACAATCCATTTCATCTTTTTGTAATTTTGTATATGAAAGTCAAAAAAATTTCTTATCACATCTTCTAGGAAGTAGAAGTTATGGATGAACTTTTAACTTCTAATTATTTCTTTTAGCCATGCTGTAAATCCCTCAGGATCCTAGTTTCTTTCTCTCACCCTCTTCATTTCCAAATGTTTGATTACATCATTGATTTTTCTCCATCCTCCTTTTATCATAAAAAAAATAGAAAAAAAAGTATATGTAGGGAAAAAGGTGCCCTTGCCCCGATCCTTCAAATGGTTATTCTCCACATCTCCTAGTTACCAAATTACCTCTAGGAAACCAACTCTTTCTAGCGCATCCCTTGGCAATATATGAGGTGAGACAACTGTGGAATACACCCTAAAGATTTTGTAAGTTGGGTAAGGGATCACATCCCCCCAATTATGATGAATATTTAGATCAGGCCTCCTATCATTAGGCCTCAAGATGTCATGTAGAGTTGCAAGAATTCTAGGCATGCTCAAAATTAAAACTCTCCTTAGCTTGGAAGAAAACAAATTCTCAAACACTACATAACTAGATTTTTTGTCATCCTTATCGAGGAGTCTGGACCAACATTAGATGGGTAGATCCATATTAGCTTCCTTTTTCTCCAATGTCATATCCTTACCAAAATATGTAGTGTCCTTGAACAAAAACATTTGCATGAAAAGAGAGTACAGTAGAATCATATCCCAAATTCACCTTTTCTGCCAAGTATCCTCCATAATCATAGAGTGTACAACATGTAGGGTGTTGGATGTGTGCAACCATATACATCTCAACCATGGGCATGCCTGTGGTAGGGTCTTAACCTATGATTTGGCACAATGAATATAATTTCCTTTGAAATTAAGAGACAAAGTAGTTGATGGGGAATGACTCCTTATTTGATGGGCCTAAGATAATCTTTCCTTGTCCCTTGACAATTGCTAAATAGTGTTGCAATACTAAAATTTTCAAGGTATGTCCCATCTTTTCATATTCTTCCCTAAGTTCCTTCTCATCAATCTTGACCATATCCTCACTCCACTTAGCAAATTTCAAGACCTCAATAATCTCTTTCCTAGTAACCTTAACCATTTCAATTCCATCATATTTCCTTACATTTCTTGTAAGTATATCATAATTTGTAGCCACTGGCTTTAATAGGTCAACATCCATATAGACGTTTGGCACTATCAACTTCCCCACATCCAAATTCTAGGGGTTACCCACAAGAATGCCACAATTTTGATTTCCAAACTAGCAACTAAACTATACCCATCCAATGTATGGTGGTGTGGCATCCTTAATAGTGCATTGTTTATCTACCATCCCTTCTATAATTTTCTTGTTGTAGAACAAAAATTGACCCTTAGGTTTCTCAAAATTTGATGGTTTTAACTGCTTAGTCAAATCTTGAACAAGAGGTCTAACTAGGGGGCTTCAACCCAAAACCTTGCTCTTTAGATGCAGATGCTTTAGCTTTTGGTCCATGATTTTAGCATTTTTGCAAACTAGGGTTTACTTTTAACAAAATATAAGTTCACAACTAGGATATGGGTTTGACACACATAAAAACAAAAATGGACAAGCTAATCATTCAAATTAAACATCAAACCTTAAAATAAATGCATCCAGACTAGAATTCCTACTGATGGAATGAAAGAGAAAGAAAAATTTAGCAAGTTTTAAGCAATTGAGAAGCAAGGTATTGAGTTCACTTACTAGTTTACAGTCACTTTGAAAAATCTGATTTTGTTTGTCAAATGGGCTTGAGAATTGCAACATGAACTCCTTAGAAGTGTTGAATTCTTTAACAATATGCAATTGTTATTTAAACCAAGTTTGTATGGATTTGAAGCCTACCAATTTGGTAGCTCTACATCATATCCGCCATTATTGTTCACTTGTGTGAACTAGAACAACTCATTTTCCCTCAATCTTGAACTTTGAATTGTATCCCCAAATCATGTAGTGAGATGGGTTGATGAACAAACTAGATCCAGTCAAATTAGTTTGAAAATATGACTGTGAGAAACTATCACCATAGACCAATCAAGATTCACCATGTGGACTTTACCTCCATGTCACCCATGGGCTCCACCATCTTTATGAGCCCTAGGAAAAGCCACGTGTCAACCTCCTTGCTTCCCCATTAGGTTTAACCTATGTGCAACTTTGAGCAATGGGGAGGCGAGGAGCAGCCCAAATTAAATCTAGTGCCTTCAACCCACATTTACTTTACCTTTAAGACCATCTACCTATGTGTATAACCTTTGGATTTGATGAACTCAAATTAAAAGATCTTTCTCACTTTTCAACAATGTGCTTAAAAATTTCTTTTAGTAGAAAAAACATTAATAACTATCAATAGTATGTCAAAATATTTCCTTAATATTTTAGAGTTCAATACAGTTCCTTTGACGGTGTGGATTGTGCCAACTGGTACCTCCCTACTCCACTGATGAGGGATGAAGATGAAGGTGGGTCCCCGCAGGTTGGTAGGGAATGACCATGATTAAAACATGTCTTATCTCAATCATTGATCTTTTAAAATTTACTATTTGTAGCCTTCATGGGACAATGGGCCCCTCTAATATATGGGACATGTGGCACTATCCTGCCATCTTGTCTGAATATTTTAATAGAAAATAAAACACCTGGAGGGGCGGGGAGTAGTTAGGATGCAATCTTATAAGACCAATGACCCACATAAAAGGATTATATTTGCATGTGCATAATTTTTAATACTTAAAAGGGGACTCAACTAGGATGACGAGTGATGGGTGACATAAAATTAAGACCAATACATTATACCAATGTCAATAACTAAAACCCATTTAGACTTAGGAGCATGGAAAATATTAAAATACTTGCAACCCATATAGTATGAAGTAGCATTTAAAATAATCCAATGGGTAATAACTGGGAACTTTAGGTTCAAGGGGTTGATGAAGAGGATGAGCTTAATGACATAAGTCATAACTAATGTGACCATGAATGGGTGACAACAAGTCAACTACAAATTAAAACTCATGCAAAGGGATTTACACTTAGAGTTTTTTAAAGGGTTTAAGGCACATATAAACCCTAGAACAAAAGAATGACTAAAACCCTAAGTGCTAAGACATCTCCAAATTAGGAAAATAGCCAAATTATGCAACAATTGTCAGTGGAACATAAAATATTTTGGGATTCCATCAGTGGCTCTTGTTGGGGGCACTTGTTCTTCTAGAATAGAGTGAGATCACATAATATCAAGGTTGAAGTAGATCAATACAAAGAACCAAAACCAAGAAACTACTTGGACAAGGTAGTCAAACTGGACTAGACCCAACAAAAGCAACCAAACCTATATAAAGGATATACAAAACTTATAGTGTACATGGAAAAGAAAATATTTCATGAAAAATATGGCTTCAAAAATTATCCATGTACTGGAAGTTCAAGAAGTTCACAAGTTAATTCTTGTAAAAAATAAGAGTCCTCGCCATGGGCGTTGCTAACCAGATAAGGTCCCACCCATAATGCATCAAATTTTCCATGCTTTCCCTTATCCTCAGATCTGGCATTCCCCATTAACACCATGTCTCCTACTTGGAACTTCCTTAGAGATGCTTTCTTGTCATACAATTTCTTGACTTGTAACTGCAACTTGGCATTCTTCTTTTGAGCACCTCTTCTTGTCTCATCCACATCCATCAGTGCCTCAATTTTGAGTTGCATTTCATCACACATATCTTTATCATATTATTGGATAAACTTGTGCATCTTCATGAGGTTATTCTAAGAAAACCTTACTGCTATACCATAAAAAAATAAAACGGAGCATAACTAGTGGCTTTCTTTACCATCACCCTATCAACCCACAGAGCCAACTTCAACTTGGAATCCCAAGCTCTTTTGTTTTTCTTAATAATCCTTTTTATGATCTTCATCAAGCTTTTATTCCTTGACTCTTCTTGTCCATTTCCCTGCAGGTGGTATGGTGAAGAGTAAGATGCCTGAATTCCATTCTTAGTGCAAAATTTTGTGAATTCTTCATACCTAGATAGCATTGCATTATCTGAGAAAAAATTCTCAAGCATCCCAAACCTAGTAAGTACATTATCCATCATGAAATCAATGAATACTTTAATTTTTTCTCTTTTTGTTGGAATGGCTTCCACCCATTTTGTAAAGTAGTTAGTAGATACAAGGATCCAAGAATGACCTCCACTAGACTTTTTAGATATTTCTCCAATGAAATTAATGCCCCATCGTTCAAATTCTTCCTGGACTGTAACTGGTCTTAGTGGCAGATTACTTGAGAAATTAACTTCCCAAAAAACCTTTGTCATGCATCATAAGTTCTTATCAGTTTGTGAGCATCTTTGAAAACTATAGGCCACTAGAATCTAACTCTTAAGACCTTATGAGTTGTGTTCTTAGCCAAGTAATTTCCACCATACGCTCCACTATGCATCTTAGTTAGTAACTCAGAATCTTTGGCCTTATCAATACATTTTAAAAACACTTTATAGATTCCTCCACCATAGTTCCAAATTTATAATCACATACTTGATACCCTATAACTTGAGATTCCTCTTTTCATTGTCAATTAATCCTTTAGGGCATTGCATCTTTTGCAAGTAATAGATAAAATTCTTATACCAATCACAGTCTTGCATATTGAACAAATATGTGGTCTATCAAAGTCATCCTCAAGATTTATTTGATTGGTATCTAGATTTGATTCAACCCTTAGCTTGGCTAACCCTTGATCTCTCGCCAATTTGGTGATTTGGATGTCAATATTAAATTCTTGTATTATGTTTGGTGACCAACTTGGCTACATCTCTCACCCATGACTTCTTGTTGGGTGAAGATGTCCTTAACAATTGTATTAGGAACATATGCCACAATTATCGCTTCCACAAGATATGGTTTAAAATTATTTATAGATTTAACCAGTGCATATGATTGTTTCTCAATCAAGTCATATTTAAATTTTGGAGCTTGAAGGGACTTACTAAAAAATGCGATGGGTTGTTCAAAACCCTCTTGATTCTTCTGCAATAACACTACAAAAATTGTGTGAAATGATGCAAATGAGAAGATTTGTAGTGGCTTGGAAAAATAAGGAGTCCTTAGAACTTGAACCTCTTTGATTTCCTACTTAATTGCTTGAAAAATATTACTTGGCTCTTCAATCCACTCCAATTTACTATCAGCTCTTAGTTCTTTTCCTTTAACAATTTTCTCTTTGATGAAGAAGCAAGCAACCCTACCTTGGTCACTACCCATTGTTATGTTTCTTAGATCATAGGAACATCTTTCCTATGTAAACAAAGCTATTTTCAACCTTGAAATTTTTTCATCTAAAGGTCTCCTTAAAGAAATATCATCATCAATTGTGTCCAATGTACACACTTCGTGGCCATTGTCATTTCATTCATTAGAGAGAACTTGCTAGTGATATGAATTTGATATTTTTCTTTAGCTATCCACATCAAGTTCATGGGACTCCACATCAGATGAGAATTCATTATCAAAAAAATAAGATATTCCCATGATTACATTGACTTCAACATCATCATTATGGGATTAATCATAATCTTTGGGCGTATCTTCATCAACATCCACCAATTATGCAATCACACACTGGTGAGGAGAGTGGCAACTAGCAAACCATGCACCGAGGAGCTTCATAAGTGAAACTTGAAAATTATTATTGCAAATCATCAGGTGTGGCCTAATCTTGTTTACCTTTTTGATTATTTGGGACTACCTTTCCATTCAGCTAGTTGTTTTTGCAAGGGTAATCTTGAAGCTGTTGATGATGTTTTCTGCATAGTAACAACTTAGATAGAATGCAATATTCTATATCTCTTGAAAGGTTATTTTCAACAACAAATTATTGAAAATAACCCCAAGGTCTCTCAGGTGTCAGGTCATGACAATGCATAAACAACTCAGATAAAATGTGAAATGTTGGTAATCACAATCGGACCTTACTACAAGCAAACTGTATCTTTCAAATCAGATTTTGCAATATAATGATCTCAAATCCTAAATCTAACTAGATGATAAAGAAATAGCAAAAGATAAGGGTGCAAGGATATGATAAGATCTAAACTATCCTTAGAATGAACAATGCAAATAATAGATAACTGTAATGGACCAATCTCAAGTAACCAATTCTTGATCAACCCACAATGCAATATCACAAGACAGGTGCAATCTTCTGAGGTATATAGATTTTCAAATCATAGATATTTATCCACAATCGAACTTAAGCACATGTAAATATATGGTCCAGGTTGACTTCACCAGCCTACTACAATCAAGTAGTTACCAGGAGTATAGACCAGAGATTGCTACAAACATTCCAAATATGAAATCATGCACATTATTCACCACACTAATCTAATTCTTAACACTAAACCCTAAATCTTTAAGCAATTTGAAAGATAAAACAATAGGAACCATGCAAGATGAAATAACACAAGAGATTGCACCAGAAAAACCAAAAAGTCTTCAATTGTATTAGATCATCCAAATGCTGCAACAATTCCACTGTTTTGTTACAATATTTGCTTCGAGAAATTGACTACTACTTGTACTACAAAAAATGCTCTAGCTCTTTGGTCTTACTAGTCTCTATTATTTTCTAGCTAACCCCTACAATGAGGCAAAAATGCCGTTTATAGAAAATACTCAAGACATGTCAGCCCAGCCAAACATTTACAAAATAAAAACAACTGCCAAAATAAGTCGGCCTAAGGAATTTCAAAATAAGGTATACATTAAATGCCAATACATTATCAAGGTCAGCCTAGACACATTCCCCAATGTAGCTCGGATCAATACATGCCCCATAATAATATGGAAGCACAAATCTCAAAATGGAATTAACTACTACCTCCTTTATCTTTGTTCTAGGCCAACGATCCCTGAACCCTCAAAAACACCCCATCCAGCTCAGTGACAGGTGGCAAGGGCAAGATCTTAAGTCTGCATTTAATGGAATCAATCCCCTCCTCTGACTGCTTAACAGTCTTATCCCAATCATCCTTGTTGGCTTGATACTTATCCATTACTGCCAAATAGGTGGCCGCATCATCTAGCTGGTGCCCAGTTACAACATTCTCAGAATCTGGGGCATAAACTTCATGCCACCATTCCCTGAGTTACTCCAGACTTAGGTATTTGGGAGAAATCTTTCTTCTGCCGGTCATGACCTCAAAAAATGCAATGCACCCTTCATAGACCCCAGTCAAGTCACTATTTATTTGCTTCTTTCATTTCTGGATCTTCCTCATGGCCTTCTGCCGAATTTGCAGAGCCTCAAACCATTCCCAAGGTTCATTAAGTCTGGAGGAAGGAAATATCCCATCTATAACCATCTGATCTTTACCATATTCGATAATGAACCTGGATTTCTACAGTAGAAGATCAATGTCTTCCTTCTCCTAGGATAACACATATTCCAACAACTCCTTGGCTCTGACCGCATCTTTCCCAACTGACAAAATATCCTTGATTGCACTATCTCTCTTTACCTGTACATCCTTCAACCAATCTGTTATAGTTTGAGCAGAGGCTTTCATTTTCTCAATCTCAGAAATAGTTTCCTTGGGTAAGCAACTAGGAGTAGCAGAGGAAGATGGGTGGAGATATTGCAAGGGTTTCATTACTTCCTCCAAGCATTTCCTAAGTCTCTCATTTTATTTTCTTAACTCCTGTTTGGTCTGAGTCTCCTTCCTTAACCTGTCAATTATCATAGCATTGGACCCTTCATACTCCTCTATATCCTGCTCCACAGATGCTGGTCCAAGGTTGAAAGTTTGTACATTATAATCTTCACCAGTGACATCCTCTTTAGTCTTGTCTGCAGCAGGGGTGGCAATGTGGATAACTTGATTATTTACTTCATCCCTTTCTATTCTTGAAACCACCTTAGTTGTCTTCTTCTTCTTTCCCTTACCGATCTTGGATAGCATTTCATCCCAATCCAAGGGAGTGTCTTCAACTACCACTTGTTTCTTCCTTGTGATTTCCTTTTCAAGCCAATCCGGGACAATAGATTCTAGCCGGATTTCCTTTGTTTTTGCTTCTTCCTGTGGTTTTTCCGGTGTTTCATCCTTTCCTTTCTCAAGAGACTGCTCACCTTGATCACCTTTTTCACTCTCCTCTTCCTACACTGGTGATGGAATTCTAACCGGGATGTTCTCTTCCTCAGGTGACTTGTGGCCTCTGCTGCTTGCTGGAGAATCCTCATATTGTACTAATGGGGAAGGGTGCTTCTATACCTCTTCAATTCTAGGTTCTGCTGCCACACCAAAGAGTTCCCCCTCCTTGAATGGCTCTGCCTCCCCATTGGTTTCATGCTCTTCAAGAGTCTCCTACTTAGGCACGTTTGGTGGAGGAGAAGCAGCCTTAGATGGCTCTATAGTCGGAATCCTCGAAGAAAGTTCCATCTTTTGCAAAACCTCCTTAGGAGAAGGAGTCCTTGATCTCCTCATATAAACCCTGGTCTTCTCCCCTGAACTCTCTACATCAACAATAGGAGGCCCATCCTTTGATGTATCCTAAACCTTCCTCTTTGAGGCCCTGGTTGTTCTTGTCTTCTTTGGTGGTGGAGGAACATCCTCTTCTTCTGCCTTTCCCAACTCCTCCTCATCAAAGGACTTGCCAATCTTCAGAGCTCTACTTCTTTTCTTTCCTTTTGGCTTTCTTTTGGGTTCTGTCTCACTTTCTTTAGGGCCCCTAATTTTTATTTTGAATGGTGAGCTCTTCTTAGTTTTCCCTTTGGGTTCATCTTCCCCGGATTCTTCTGAAGTAGACATGGGATTGAGATTTCCCATCAAATTAAAGGTACAGGGTACCTTCTCACTCTTTAGCTCCCAAACCTTGTGTTTTAGCCAAGAAGTAGTGAATTTCATGATAGGGGCCATTAGGTTCTCCAACTCTGTGACCTCATCTTCATTCCAGTTGATTTCCCCGATTGACCTATCCTTAACAACTTCATAGGCATGATCTTGTACCAAGTTTCCATCATCCTCCAGTTGGTTAGGGATCAACTTCACATTATATTGCCCGATTACATCAACAGGAAGCCTAGAGTACCTCTTCTTTCTTGCTTCAAGATCATCCTTGATGTTGGCCCAATAGTCCTCTAGGTCATCCCTATGATGGTATTCCTTAGTGGCCTTCTTCTGTGCCTCCCCGGTGATATCAAAGTTTGTTCTTTTGGAATGGAAGGAGAAACCATGGGCTGCCAACTCATCACTGGCTATGTGTGTTGATTGGATAGAAGGGAACACCTCTGCTACACCAATTCCAAGAGGAAAATCCCCACCAAAACCTATTTTATGTTTCTCCTTCTTGACAAGTGCATCAAATTCACATATTTGTCTCACAATCTCCAACAACACAATGTGATCAGTAGGATACCGAGGTAACCTGTATGGAGTGACCGGGCATCCATCAATTCTAATGTAGGAGAAGGTAGGAAACTGGATGAACCAGGCCCCGTATCTCTTTATCAAATCCTTTGCTCCTTCTGACAACCTGACATGTTCGGCATTTTGAAGCATCTGGGTGATATGCATAGTGAATGCATCATTAGCCCTTCTATAATCCTGGTGTCCTAGGTGTAGCTCTGGATAGATCTCATAGACTATGTCCTATCCAAATGTCCCTCGTGGATTCAAACCCCTGTATGGGTAGAATCTTGCCAATACATACATGACATAGGAGGACATTGTGAACCTCTTTGTTTCTAGGACGTTCCTCAATTGTTTGTCAATGATGGTGTTGATAAGTCCTGCCCAGTGGTAGTTGGTTCCTTGTTCAATTTTAGTGATCACATGGACCATCCAACTTTCCAATACTCCAGCACCTTTCAATCCTACCACCCTGTTTAGAAATGTTATTACATCATAAATATCTGACCTGAATTTGATCCTATGTAATTTCTTAGGTAGCTTTGAGTAATGTGACTTTGGATTTTCCAACCAAGCATTGATCATCTGTTGAGGCTTGGTTGGCTCATTCTCATAATATGTCCTAGCCATGTCCATGTTTAAAGCACACACAGAAGGCAGATCCGGCATGTCAAAGGCTTGGGCAATAGAGACAGGACTGAAATTAGCCAAGACTCTCCCTTCAATGCTGACAACCCTTTCAGTGTCGAAGTTGTATTGTCGGGCACACTCCAGTATCAACTCATACCACTGGACTGCCAGAGGAAACCCTGCCACATGAACCAATCCAGACTTCATCATTCCTTGCCTCAAGACTGATAGGTCCTTCTGAGCTGTCCTCTATTTGAACTCCTTGTATCTCCAGGCTCCCACATTGGTATTAGACACTTCGAACCATATGGAAGATATCTTTCTTTCAGGAAGCTGGCTCCTAGTATCTAACCTTAATCTCTCTGCCTCCGAGATGGAGGACCCCTTTGTGTCACCCTTAGATTTTCCTACTGCAGCCTTGCTTGATTCGGCCTGCATTTGCAAAAGGACATCATAAGTATTGAATTATCACGCATATTCCTATCAAAATATTAGCATAAATCATATAAAGCAATTAAAATCCATCACAAACTGCCAATTTTTGAAAATCCAGAAAAATAAAGCAGTCCGGGAAAACCATGTAAACCGGGAAAATCCAGTCGGGGCAGAATTTCGGAGAAATCTGACCCAGATGGATTCCTATTGCCAAGACATCACCGGCCAAATAAATCATTAGTACGGACAAAATATTATGAGATAATCATGAAATTCATTTATTGGCAACAAGAAATTGGCATTTAGCATTGACTCCATAAATCCTATAGCAAAAGAAATAAAACTAGGGAGGAAAACCAGAAAAGTCTGGACAAAACGGATTTTCGTGGATAGTTTGAAGAACTCTAGAAATATCTACACTCCACGGAATTAACCGAAACTAGGAAAATACGGGTGCACAGAAATTCCGCAGACACCACAAGAACCCGACAAATGACAACACGCGAACCAGGGACTGAACGATTATGCAAACTTCTCCACCTAGACTCTAATGATCCCAAAATCGACGCCAGCCAACAAGATTTAGAATTTTCATGAACTTAGATATCAAAAGACCTCAAAATGTATAAATCTCATGGCAAAACAGCGATACCCTAATTTTGATGAAAAACCTCCTGCCATGAAAACTAGGGTAAGCTCAGGGTTTAAAACACCATCTATGAAGATCAGTCTAGAGCACCCCGAGTCCTCACAAGGCAAGGATTAGTTTAATACAAGTGCGAGATGTAAAAAATTATGACGATTTAACCATTTTAAACAGTTTCGAGTAAACCACCCAAAACCCTAATCTTGCCAAATGTAATGAATTGCACATGTGGAACAAAATCCTTCCCTGAACGCCCATCAACACTAACCTATTCAACATTTATTGGGAAAACAAGGTAGGGCATAATGCGAGTGATGGAGATTTGCGAAAAATAGGTCAAACCCCAAGTTGATAAAATGAAATTGTGACCAAAGATAAGCCAACCCGAAATGATCATCATTCAACACAGAAAAACTCAATCATCACGCAAACAAATAAGAGGTGCCATCGACAACTTACCATTGATTAATCCAGATAAAACTCAAGCTCGAAGAAGCGACCACAAAGCAGACACACCCAAGCAATGGAAACCTCAATCAACGCCCCAAACAATCCACACACAAGGGACTCAAGATCAATGCTCAAAGCTCGAAGGGAGAAAGCACTTAGACGTCAAGGCAGCAAACAAGTGAATGATGAAATTAAAATGATGCCTAAAAGACTTTAAATCCATCCCCATACATGCCAGAGCAAAGGTACTACAAGCATTAATGAGTGATAAGACGTGTCTGAAAAATCTGGAAACCTGAGCCCAGGACGGAATTTCAGAAAATCCCTAGATATGCAAAAAATCTAGATGAACACAAATTATGCGGAAACAGTAGAAACTGGGATTTTAATGAAGTTTGGGACTTTAGCGCAGTTCAGGAAAATCCATGAGAACCAAAAAATCCCAGAGTTAGACAGAAACCCGGATTCAGAAAATTCAGCGATGACCAGACAATGAACCAGAGCCCAGGAAAATCCGCCGGAGCTGGAAAATCCCAGATTCAGATGAAAACTCTGATTTTCACCAAGAGCCAAATTTAAAGCATTCAAGCCTCAAGGCAAGACCAAAAATAGTAAGACCAAAATCTCAAGACCTTAAAAAGACAAATCCAATAAAACCAAAGGCCAAAATACATCCCGAAAAGAGGGTCCCTACTCCAAGTGGGGCGTGCGTGCAAAAATTGCACAATAGAAGCCTTGGGGGATATTCATTTTTCATGAACTATTGCTTGTTATTTCCAAGCCTCTTTTCATTTTTGGCCATAGTGTACTTGATGTCCTTCATGGTATTCATCACATTATTCCATCTTTGATCATAAGTTGGATTTGAGCCAAAATGTTTTTCTTGTCAATTTTTGAGATTCTTCAAAATCTTGACATCATCTCTTCTTCCCACCTTACCTAAAGTTCTTCTATTAATTTTAATGTTCAATTTTTTTTTTGAAAGCATCCCTCAAGGTTTGAGGGTATTTATCTCTCAGGTTGTAAGCCATCTTAGCATCACATCTATTACAATAATTAACCAAGCATACTAGATCATTCAACCTCAAATTTTGTGGCAATCTATTCATAGCCTTTTGGAATCTAATATTGAAATAAAACACAATATCATTATATCCTTTGCTGATATTATTAAATTCATTGAACATAAAATTGGGGTTAGTCTTATCTCCATATTGCTCTCTAAATACTCTCTTAAAGTCCTCCCATGAGACAATGCTACCATCCAGTAGACCTATGTACCAATCCTGGGCATCTTCTGTGAGAGATTGAATAAACAAATTCATGACCACATCCTCATGTTCTACCTCATAATCATCAGGCCTATTTAGTAAAACCATTAAGTGATCTTCCCCTAAGATTGCATTATTCTAGTAAACTTTCTCAACACAACTTTGATATCATTGTCATTAGGATTTGGGCATCTAGGGATCCCATCAAAGCATAATTTCCTATACCTTTCCAACTACATAGGCTTCCTATGAAATTGATTCTATTTCCACATTACCTTTATTACCTTCCCCACCTCGTCTCTTATGATCCATATTTATGTTAGTAAATTGATTGTGGGTACAATAATTACTACTTGTATTTAGAGATTTGGAATTGTAGATAGATTGATCTATGTGACCAAAGGTCTTCTCATCAACTGAGGGTGTAGGCTTCATTGTGGGATGAGAAGAATCTTATGAACTGGATGCTACAACAACTTTTTTTGAGCATGAATTCTTCAAGAAATCAAGCTTTCTCTTCATCTTAATATTAGTTTCCATAATCTCCATTTTTCCTAATTCCTTTTTAAGAGCCTCATTCTCCCTTCTTAATTGATCCATAGCTGATTTTGATTTAAGGGGTATGGGAGGCTTTTCAAATGTTTATTTTTCATTCATAGCCAAATTATTTATAGGATGCTTTCCTTTATCAACTAGTGGGTTGGATACATTTTTAGTAGGGTGTGGAGCAACATTACTTGTGACTACAACAATGGTTCAGGTTGTGGTATTGACATTTTTTATAGGGTTAGGCTGAATCTTCTTGTCAAGAATTTCAGACATAATAGGGCATGTGGTAATTGGTTCAGTTTCAACTTGGTTCACAAGTCTCATATGTTCCAATTGTATTATCAGAGTCTCTCTTTCATTCATAGCATTCCTAATTTTATCCTCTCTTTCATTTTCTTTATTTCATCTTATTTCAAATTGAATGTAGTTTCTAAACTACTAGATTTATTTTTTATTTTTAAATCTATTTGGTGAAATTTTGAAATTTCAATGTAGTAGTACTTAAATTTTAGGGAAAAAATAAGAAGTAGGTATTTGTTTGATGACCCTAACCACAATAAAATTATAATACTTTTTTATAATATTTTAGATATAGGTAGAGGACTCATGTTATGATGTGATGCATATTTTTTTGTAATTTTTTTCCAAGTAAATAATTAATTATGAATTTTTTATTACAAATTTTAAAAAATAAAAAGAATCATATGTCTAATCACCTTAACTTGTTCAAAAATTCATGAAATTCATTTCTTCTTTTTCTAATCCTATAGTATGCAAAGCATAGAATGTGACACATTTTTAAGATTCAAAAAATGTGATACCGTTTGAAAGCTATAGATGTTTTTCAATAAGCCTATCAATCAAGATTTTTTTTGTAATTCAAATAGAAAATAAATAATAATTATTTATTAAATTCAAAGTAAAGCATAATTTATATTGGTGGAAGGCTAAGAATCTCCTTTAAAAACCCTTTTCATTTCATTAATTTTGGGTAAAAAAAAGGTCATCAGCCGCATACCCTACAAAGACCCATCATATCGCCAATTTTTGGCCCATCATGATCCTGCACATACCCTCAACTTGGATCTACACCTATCTTTGAAGAGCACTAATATCTCCAAAAATTTCCTCAAGATTTGGGAGAGTGATCTTAGAACCTGAAGACTCCTCTAGATCTATTAGGTTTTGGGCATCATAATTAGATTTAGTTAGTAAGTTAGATGGTAAAGGAGAACATTTGTTCGATGTAGGATGGAGAATGCCACTAATAGAAGTAGTATTGGTAGTAGCAATATTATGGTGGTGGCTTCTACTTCTACTTCTAATTTTTGTGGGTCTAGATTTATGGATGCTTACAACACTCTTGCTTGTGCAATAATCTTCATCCTCATAGACTAACCCTAACAAATTCTCCTGAATTTCATGCCTACTACAACTTCTAGAAGAAGATTTAGCTGATTTAAGAATAAGATGTGGAGTACACTTGTATTTTCCTCATTTTGGACCCATGAAGGTGGAATCCATTGTGTTAGCTCTCAAAAATGCAGGCGGTATGCCTCAAGAGGCTTCCAATCTCTTGATATGCTTCAAGGTAATAGACAAAGCTAAATGACTCAAGCTTTCTACTCTTTAGGTGCTGCTAGACCTAGGCGGGTGTACCTATATGAATGAGGCAAACTTCATGCTTATCTTTCTTGAAATGTTTTGTCCACAATGGAAAATGGAAGTGAACAAATGAAATCAAATTTGGTATAAATTGTATACCAATCTCCAAATCTAAATCCTAATATGTTCAATTAACAAATGTAAAAGAAAATGAATGAATCTAAATGGTGAAATGCAAAGACCAGTACCTTGTTGGGTATGCGAAGTCAAATGAAATCTAGATGAGCAACTTTCTTCCTCGCAGAAACTCAAATTATTTGGCATATGTTTTTTTTTAAAACTTGTATAAACATGCAAGAATGTGACTACTAAGCTCTTCTTTAGTAATCTAGATGAATTTCCCCTATTACTATGATCAACCAAAAGGATTTAATCTTTTCTTGAAAGAACCAGTCAATTAACCACATAGATACAGCAAGTGCACACTGATAAATTGAATATAAACTTGCTATACCAATTTAAACAACTAGAAAGCATCAATCTTGGAGACAACTTAGCAATACTTTCAATAGATTCAACAGACAATTGACACCAGAAATGAGCAACTGCATCAACTGAATTTCATTGAAATCTCCATTTTGAAATCATACATCATAGTCTCTGTTGTGTGGAAATTCTATTCCTATCCTACTCTATCTCTAATCTAATTTGATCTTATGTTATCCATTCACAATCAAGAATGAATATTTATACATCTGTATCTAAATAGACATGTCACTTCAAATTCCAAACGTCGGCCAATAGTATTCAGGCTCTTTGCAGAATAGTCACCGAGACACTCACCGAGACATACCGAAGTCATCCCCCAGTTCATCGCTGTAACACTTTGTTGTCGGGGATACATCCCACATATCACATTAGGTCATATCGAGATGTGTTCCTTAATGTATTTTCTAGTCGCTACGACATAATTGTTCTCTCATTGATATGTGTCCTTCATCCACTTTGTTGTGACCTTATGAAGTTGGGGAGATGTCCTATAGAATACCATGTCACCCACCAAAATACCCCCGTGATACATTCCTGTCGTTGGGACATGATCGTTGTCTCACTGATGAAAAAATCCGGCATGACATTCAGATTGGCAAGACCACGAGTCCCCACTCTGATAGCTGTTGATATAACTCCCTTGTGTTTTGTTGGAGAGATCAGAGGCGTTCGATGAGACCTCACACTGAAGGAAGAATCTCTTGTTGACATGTATACATGTGTCACTGTAATGTTATCTTGTCGGGGAGAGGTCTCATAGATTATGCTTATTCTTATTGATATGCACCCTGCAGTATCTTTCTGGTCGCTAAGACATCATCACACTTTTGATGATATGAAACTACACCTCGGCGTGACTTTGAAAACTCAAAAAGACTCATACCGATATCAATTGTCTCGTCGAACCCTTTTCTCCAATATGCTTTGTTCGGTGAGACTCTCCCCGAAGTACTTTGTCAGTGTAACTATTTCATTCGGTAGAAACTCACGCAGAAGACTTCCTCTCTTGCCGATGCGTACTTCTATCGGTGTGACACACGGGTCAGCGAGACATCATAACTTTGCTGTGACTTATCTTGATGCCTTAACACTTGCCGATGTATCTTCATGTATGTTGGTCGGCAAGACATAATGCTTCATTATGACCTCATTTCAATGATATTTCTCTCACTGAAGGGGATCCTTCTGCCACTGGTTGGTGAGACAATGACTTATGTCACGCAAAAATGTGCCTGCATGTGAATTCCAATTGTCATGACACCAAAAATGTCTTGTCGATAGGCAACATAGATGTGTATCAGTAGAAAACGCAATATGGATCAGGAAGACCCTGATTTCTTCATGCTGATAAGAAATATAATATGGAATATTCAGACCTAGATGGACCTTTTGGAACTACACGGAAAAGAATGGGAAAAATGTTATGAAGAAAGGGCATTTGTGCACATGACGAGGACTCATTTGGAAACTCAGGGGAATGAAAAATATTGGGAAAATATTCAAAAATTTATAGTTCTAACAGTGGCTCCTTCTGGGGATGGATGATTGTAAGATCATTGCAAGGATCTAGATCTTTGGGTGAGCAAACCAAACACAAAATGATGAATCAGTGAGCAAGATGGAGATGAACATGAATGGAAATGGAGATGAACAAAACCCTAAAACTACTATGCATGGAAAAGAATTTTAAAGAGGATCATCAAGAGTTGTCCATGCATTGGCAACCCTTAATCCTTTGAGTTGCTCAAGAGAAAAAATGTTTCAAAAGTTTCCCATGTACAGGAAATTCCTAATCTTCACCAGCCATATTTTGTAGATAGTACGAATCCTCACCTTTCTTTCCAACAATCACAAAAGGTCCCAACCACAAGGCTTCAAAATTCCCATGCTTGCCCTTCTCCTGACACCTTGCATTCCACATCAGTACCAAGTCATTCTCTCTAAATTTTCTATCCTTTACCTTTTTATCAAATAGATACTTCATCTGGGTCTGTAACTTCATATTTTGATTTTGAGCAACTCTCCTTATTTCATCAAGTTCAGCTAATTGCTCCATTCTCTCCTCCATAGGTTCATGAACATCCAAATCTTCCTGAAGGACAAACCTATAAACTAGCAAAAAATTCTGTAAAGGCATCCTGGCTTGTGTTCCGTAGACCAACTAAAATGGGGACTTTCCAATTGCCTTTTTAACAGTGATTCTATCAGCCTAAACAACCATCTTTAATTATGAATCCCAAGTTTTTTTTTTTCTGTCCTAGCATCCTTCTTATAATCTTCGAAAGACTCTTATTACTAGACTTTGCTTGACCATTAGCTTGTGGATGATAAGGATTTGTATAAGAAATGGTAATGACATGTGTCATAGAAATTTCTAAATTTTTCTGACTTGAAACACATCCCATTGTCAATAATCAATCTTACTGGTGTACCAAATCTGGTAATGATGTTGTCCATTAGAAAATTTGTCACAAATCTACTTGTAGCATGTTTAGTTGGGACTGCTTCAACCCATTTGGTAAAATAATCAGTGGCCACTAGTATCCACCTATGTCCACCACTTTATTTTTCTTGTATCTCTCCAATGAAATCAATTCCCCATTGATGAAATGGAGCATGAGTCTACAAGTGTCGAAGTGGAAAAGCTCCCTAATACTTCAATTTTCTAGAGAATTTTTGGTAGGCTTCACATTTTCTTACATATGTAAAAGAGTCATTAAAAACCTTTGGCCAGTAATAACCTGCCCTAAGAATTTTATGTGCATTTTTTTTTGCTGAGTAATGCCCTCCGCAAACTCCTTCATGCATTTCACTTAAGACATGCCTAGCTTGAGACTCATCAAGACATAACAATAGTATATCATCCCTGTTTTTCCAAAATAGATCTCCATCCATAAAAACATACTTAGACTCCTACAACTTTAGAGTTATTTTCTGGCTGTCATTCAATCCCTCTGGACACTTCATGTATTTAAGGTAATGCATGATGTTAGCATACCAAGGAGTATGCTCAATGCTTTCAATTACAGTCTCTTCTTCTATATTGCAAATTTGATTTGCTTCAATGTTTGTTTCTGCCATTAATTTAGCCAAGCCTTGACCTCTTACTAGTTTAGTGATCTATATCTCCATGTCAAACTCTTGGATTTTGTTAATCCATTTGCATCTTTTTCCTATTACTTTAGACTATGTTAGAATATCCTTAATAGCTGCATGAGGTACATAAGCAATCACCCTTGCTCCAACAAGATATGTCCGGAAAGATTTTATAGCTTTCAGTAATGAAAATGCTTGATTTTCCATTATATCATACTATAATTCAGACCCCTATAATGACTTACTAAAAAAGGAAACAGGTTTTTCATGACCATCCTCATTCTTCTATAACATAATAGCATCAATAGTGTGCATTGAGATGAATGAAAATATCTAAAAAGGATTTGCAAATTCTAAAGATTTAAGGACATGAGCTTCCTTGATGGCCCTTTTGATCGATATAAAAGCTTCCAAAGCCTATGCGGTCCATTCAATTTTTTGTCCGTTCTTCAACATTTTTGATATGGGTTTAATGATCTCAACAAAGTTAGAAACAAATCTCCTAAAAAAATTAATCTATCTAAAGAATGACTGTATAGCCTCAATAGTTTTAGGGATAGGAATTTTATCAATAGCCTCAACCCTTTTAGGATCTATCTTAATCCCTTCTTTTGAAGCAATATGTCCCAAGAGCTTACCTTCTATGACTGCAAAATGACACTTCTTAGGGTTCAAGTTGATACCATATTCTAGGGCTTTAATAAATACCTTCTCTAGATGTTGTACATGATCTTCAACCTTCTTTGAATAAGCAGTCAGGTCATCCTGATACACCACCATGATAACATTGATCAAATATGCAAATTCCATGTCCATAGCTCTTTGGAAGTTTGCTCCTACATTAGTGAGACTAAATGGCATTCTTATGTATACATACGTTCCCCAATGAGTTGTAAATGTTGTCTTATGTTGCTTAGACTCTTTGAATTTAACCTGGTTATAGCCTGAGAACCCATCCATCATAGACACCAATTTGCACCCTGTCACCTTATGCAATATAGCTTCCATATTGGGTAGAGGATAATTATCTTTGAGGTATGCCATGTTTAGATTTCCAAAGTCTACACAGCCTAATATCTCCAATTTTCTTTCTCACAAGGAAAAAATTTGAGACCCACGTTGAATGCTTGATTTGGTTAATGATTCCCCCATCTCTGAGCTTTTCCAACTCTTCTTTCATTTTAGGCTCTAATGTTGGATTTATGGGTCTCCGCTTTTGTCTAAATGGCTTAGCATCTGATTTCAATGGTATTTGATGCTGAAATAAATCCTCCCTATATTCCTTTAAATCCTCATAAGACCAAGCAAACACATGTTTATATTTTCTCAGCAACTCTATCAACATTTTTCTAATTGTAGGGCTTATCTTCTTCCCTATGTACACCCTTCTTGGTGCTATCTCAGTCCCCAAGTTAATTTATTCAATATCTTCCCTTTTGACTAGTGTTTGCTTCATAAGGGACCAATCATTTCCATCATACACTCTCTCCAATGCCACTAAGCCTTTAGGAAGCTTATTTATTTTAAGCTGTAAGATCTCCTTCCCAAATATTGTTTGCTTCCCATCCACTTCTTCAAGCAAAGCGTTGAAGTCAATCTCTTGGGCTTCATATTGGTCTATACAATGGAGGAATTTCAAAAGGTTAGTATCATCATTGATGACCTACCAACTATAAATGTTATCAGAAACAACAGGCCTTGTCTTAAACTCAATTTGTGATACTCTAGCTAGTGTAATGTCATCCCTTTTCAGTGCCACATTTGCTAGAAAATCAGCCATTATGTTCTTCAACCTATCAATCCACTCAATTGAGAAGGCATTAAATAGCTCAATTGTGTCCCATACAACATTTTTGTATTGCTTCAATATTTTATGTTTTGCTGCATATTTTGACTTAAGTTGTGAAACAACCAACTCAGAATCCCCTAGAATAGCCAATAGTTTGATTTTATGTTTTACAGCAATATTCGAACCCATCAGCAAAGCTTCATACTCTACCACATTGTTTGTACATTCAAATGTCAATAGGATTGAATACTTAAATGTAATACCTCCAGGTGAAACAAACACAATCCCAGCTCCATTACCTTCTTGGCTGCAGGCTCCATCAAAGTACATCTTCCACACACTGTTGGAGTTTTGTGCCACATATTTTTCAATTGGGTTAGTATTGACCAACTCTAGCTGGGCTGGTTCTATATTAAAACTCCCAAGATCAACATTACAAAAACAATTGATTTGATTTTGTGGTACATAGTCAGCAAGCTAGTTCATCCTTGGCTCCCTGTACAACTTCACCTCTTGGCCATTCATCGCAATTGTTGTGTAAGACAAATCAAACTAGACATTTCCACCAACAACTGCTATCCACTGTCTTGATAAAAGCATACCAAACTGGGGAGGGGTGTTGAAATAAATCCTCCCTGTATTCCTTTAAATCCTCATAAGACCAAGCAAACACATGTTTATATTTTCTCAGCAACTCTATCAACATTTTTGTAATTGTAGGGCTTATCTTCTTCCCTATGTACACCCTTCTTGGTGTTATCTTAGTCCCCAAGTTAATTTCTTCAATATCTTCCCTTTTGACTGGTGTTTGCTTCATAAGGGACCAATCATTTCCATCATACACTCTCTCCAATGCCACTAAGCCTTTAGGAAGCTTATTTATTTTAAGTTGTAAGATCTCCTTCCCAAATATTGTTTGCTTCCCATCCACTTCTTCAAGAAAAACGTTGAAGTCAATCTCTTGGGCTTCATATTGGTCTATACAATGGAGTAATTTCAAAAGGTTAGTATCATCATTGAAGACCTACCAACTATAAATGTTATCAGAAAGAACAGGCCTTGTCTTAAACTCAATTTGTGATACTCTAGCCAGTGTAATGTCATCTCTTTTCAGTGCCACATTTGCTAAAAAATCAGCCATTATGTTCTTCAACCTATCAATCCACTCAATTGAGAAGGCATTAAATAGCTCAATTGTGTCCCATACAACATTTTTGTATTGCTTCAATATTTTATGTTTTGCTGCATATTTTGACTTAACTTGTGAAACAACCGACTCAGAATCCCCTAGAATAGCCAATAGTTTGATTTTATGTTTCACAGCAATATTTAAACCCGTCAGCAAAGCTCCATACTCTGCCACATTGTTTGTACATTCAAATGTCAATAGGAATGAATACTTAAATGTAATACCTTCAGGTGAAACAAACACAATCCCAGCTCCATTACCTTCTTGGCTGTAGGCTCCATCAAAGTACATCTTCCACACACTGTTGGAGTTTTGTGCCACATGTTTTTCAATTGGGTTAGTATTGACCAACTCTAGCTAGGCTGGTTCTATATTAAAACTCCCAAGATCAACATTACAAAAACAATTGATTTGATTTTGTGGTACATAGTCAACAAGCTAGTTCATCCTTGGCTCCCTGTACAACTTCACCTCTTGGCCATTCATCACAATTGTTGTGTAAGACAGATCAAACTGGACATTTCCACCAACAACCGCTATCCACTGTCTTGATAAAAGCATACCAAACTGGGGAGGGGTGTCTATCACTATTATATCAATATTATAGGCCACTTGTGGATAAGTAGCTAGCTTAACTTCAACATATTTCATTATACCCACCATAGGAACAAGGCAGTTATCCATTGCATACCATTTTCCCCCATTAATATCAACCCACATGCCTAGTTGTTTCATTACTCCTACTAGCATAATATTCATGGCAGCCCCAAAATCTATCATGCAATTCCTCAACAATTTTTTATTTATGAGCAATGTAGTGAAAAAAGGATCAAATTGTGGGGGACTTGCCAATACACTACTCAAGAATATTTCTAGGATATTTACTTTCTCTTGCTTACTAATTTCTTTGGTAGCCACCCTATTTTAGAATTTATTATCAATTGAACATCACTCTCTTTGTATTCCTTAATTTTCATCATCTCAAGTAATGGAACAAACACTTTTACTTGAGATAGAGCCTGAGTGAAGTGAAAAGATGGACCTTCCATTTTAACTACTTTCTTTTGTTCTGATGTTTCTCCTTTGTTCTCCTCATTTTCTATGTTGCTTGGCTGATCAGGCTTTTGAATTTCTTTGTGTAATTCTTTTACTTCCTCCTTTTGGATAGACCTCTATTTTCTTTCATTATATTGTTTATTTTCTACTTTTTTCATAGTTCCTTGTGTTGCCTTTTCTTTCATAAAGATGGCTCTGGGGACACCTTCCTTCTCATTTACAATCCTATTTCTCAACCAATATTTACTCTTCGCTTCATCAACTACATCAACAATTAATCTTTCTATCTCTTCTTTAGTAAGTTTCCTCATACTGCATTGAGTAGGCATTTCTACATAATGTGGCTCTATATAATCTTCTTTAGAGTCAGAAAGGATTTATTGTTCAGCCATATGGACATTGTATCTCTGATTTGCATCATACTCATAACCTTCATCTTTTGAAGATGATTATGTCTCTTCCACATGGTGAAAAGTGTTTGAATTCAAATACACTTTGTGATCTTCTCCATTGTTTCCCATCAACATTCCTTCCTCTTGCATCCTTTGGGCTACAACACAATAGTCTGGGGAAAGTGGCTTATCACAGACTTCACATAAATAATTGTTATTTACCATATAGGTTCCCTTCTTCCTCAATGGATCAGGAGTTTCTTTGCTTCTAGGCCTATCTATTATAGGTTTTCCATCTTTCCAATTTGTGTTATAAGGCATGTCGTGCATCCTAGGAATTTCATTCTTGTATGTGTTCTCCTGTCTGTACTCATAATTGTTGCTTTGCTGAGGAACCCTAGGATTGTCTCTTTTTTCAATTATCCCAACAGCTCTCCTATTGTTTTCAATTGTTAATGTTGTCTTCTGTGCTTCATCCAAGTATCTTGGGAACCTATTTCTCAATTCATACCCTATTTTGGATCAAATGCATTCAAATAAACAATCAGTGCTATGGAGTCTGGTAATTTTGATCTAGGAGGAATTTTATTCTGTAGTTTATTGAATCTTCAGTTGAAATTGTAAATTGAGTCATTCCAATTTTTCTGAATTTGCATCAATTCATGAAGAGCAGCATCAGGTGCACTTTGATTCTCATATTGCTCAAGAAATCAGTCCTGAAATATTTGGAGAGAATCAATAGAGGTTGTTGCTAAGCTATTGAACCAATCTCTGGCTTCTTCAGTAAGCGACATCATGAACAACCTCATATGTAAGTCTTCATAAGGTACATCCAAATATTGAATGAAGGCATTGAAACTCCTTAAATGATCTTCAGCAGAAATTGAACTACTTGTAAACTTAGGTACTAGACTTCTCCAACTGCCATCCATAGGGTAAGGGTATAAATGAAACCCTACCAAATCAAACTGTCTGATCATTGTTGTGTACTAGTGAGGGGGAAGGTTAGGTGGACATTGATATTGGTACATCAGATTATTGAATTGTGCATTATGCTATGGGATATAATGCTAACCTAGAGGTGGCTACATATTTGTATGTTGTGTGGGAATATGAGGAGGATGATTTGGATGTCTATAGTGATTCCTTGTCTAATGGTGAGGAAACCTTGGTGGACTAGAGGCCCTTGTACCATGATTACCCTGCTTATGAGGTGGTACATACTTTGGGGGGCAATCAGCTGTACGAGCAATATTCTGAGTTTTCTACAATTTGAATTCTCTCATTGCTTGTATCATCTGGGCTTTCTCCTATTCTTCTCTCTTTTCTCTGAGATTCAAACCGTACTTTGATTTCTTCATAAGTTAAAGATTCATAATCATCTTGAGGAGTCTCATAATCAGCGAGTTCATTTTGATCACCCTGCATTTTTAAATCATATTCTTACTAATTTCTGATTCGTTTAGGTTCGAGTTTAGCTTCAAACTTGGCTTGTGTCTGAGGATCATGAAAAGGAAAAGAATTTCTTTGATCTTCTAGGGTACAAGGCTCTGCGCTTAAATTGTCTCTCCATGTATCATAGTGATCATATGTTTCACAATGTGCTCTTGATGCTTTGTTTTTGTCTGTTGTGCACATGTCCTCACTTATCCCTTTTCCCCTATCAACCTTATCATTTTTGTGTGTCCACTTGCTGCCAACAGGGGCCCCAATATGACCTCCCCTGTATTGAGATACTCTTCCATTCAGGTTTGAACAAATACAATGTTTCTTTCAGAGTCACCACTCACTTTCTTAAAAGTGAGAAAATGTTTAATATTTCCTATTCGCAACGGAGTCTATACAAAGTTTCTGACTCTATGATTAAGGCCTTGATTCTAAATTGAGTCCCCAGCAGAGTCACCAATATGTTAGCTCTCAAAAATGAAGGTGGAATGCCTCAAGAGGCTACCAATCTCTTGATACACTTTAGGGTAATAGACAAAGCTAAATGACTCAAGCTTTCTACTCTTTAGGTGTTGCTAGACCTAGGCAGGTGTACTTATATGAATGAAGTAGACTTCATGCTTATCTTTCTTGAAATGTTTTGTCCACAATGGCATATGGAAGTGAACAAATGAAATCAAATCTGGTATCAATTGTATACCAATCTCCAAATCTAAGTATTCTCCTATATTCTCTTTTCGATGAGACTCTCCTCAAAGTACTTCATCGATGTAACTATTTAATTTGGCGGAAACTCATGCTGAAGACTTCCTCTCCTGCCGATGCGTACTTCTATTGGTGTGACACACGGGTCGGGGATACATCATAACTTCACTGTGACTTATCTCGATGCCTTAACACTTGCCAATGTATCTTCACATACGTTGGTCGACAAGACATAATGCTTCATTATGACCTCATTTCGATGATATTTCTCTCACCAAAGGGGATCCTTCTACCACCGGTCAGTGAGATAATGACTTATGTCACACCGAAATGTGCCTACATGTGAATTCCAATCTCTGTGACACCAATAATGTCTTGCCGATAGGCAACACAAACATGTATTAGCAGAAAATGCAATATAGATCGGGAAGACCCTGATTTCTTCATGCCTATAGGAAATATAATATGGAATATTCAGACCTCGATCGACCTTTTGGAACTACATGATCAAGAATGGGAAAAATTTTATGAAGAAAGGGAATTTGTGCACATGACGAGGACTCATTTGGAAACTTAGGGGCATGAAAAATCTTGTGAAAATATTCAAAAATTTATAGTTCTAACACATCGATTGGAGTTTGCATCCTTCTGTACCCATTAACCCTTCTGCTTGGGATTCTTTTTAAGCTCACCTTCCAACTTTTCTTTCAAATGCTTCTTCTTGTGAGCTCTGGTCTTCCTCATCTTTCTTCTACAATTCTTCTTATTCAACACCTTCTTAATTTCTTCAAATAATGTACACTGGTGTAGAGACTTTAGAGTCACCACCCAAAATAATTGAGAATTAAAAATAATGATAATAATGGTGTAGATCTTCAAAGAACTACAAGGATTTGAGAATACAAAGAACTCCTACTACAACCCTTAACAATATAGGTGGAATATTTGCAAGGACACACAAGGAAAGGATAGGATTTATGCTAATGACCTTCAAAATGATAAATGACAGAAGAATTCAACAAGCTTTAGCAATATTTAACAAATATTTGTAAAAAATTACACCCCATTATGAATATATATGACTCTAATTGCAATGCTTGGACAAGGCATATTGGGACATTTAAATATTTTCACAAATGTTCCCATCAGAGTTTCCAATCTATTGGCTATTTTTTAAGAACCAAGCTAGTCTTCAAAGAAGCCTATGGAATTGCAAATTCTGATCCTTAGAAACCTAAAGGGATTACCCAATGAATGAGTGAAATAAAAAATGATTTCCTCCTACACTTTGGGCTCAACAAGGTCCATTATGGTGATCCCACAATGTACCTAAATGTATACAATTGATGACTAGATACATTGCAAATAATGGATGCATTCTCATATAATGGCTCAATAAATGGTATATTTTAAGAAGCTGGCTACTCCTTGACAACACTCAACATTTAGAGCATGAGAATGGAAAAAATTAACATAAAATGGTAACAATTGCAATTCATTTGAAAGTTTATTTATGAATTTGATTTTCTATTGAACGACCAAGAAGATTTATCATGAACAAAACTTAGATCAGTTCCCTAACCTAGGAACGGAGTCAATCTCAACACAAACATAATTAGATAATATAATAACACATAGCATCATAAAGCTTTGACAACACTGTAAATTACAACATTTCAACAGTGTATTCTAAACCATAACTTTTTATAAAGATCCTTGTACACGAAATACATGAACCTATAGCTTCACCTAAGCAATCTAATTAATCATTTGAATTAAAACAAAGATGAAATCCATTCATAATTGAAACACAATGAGACCAATAAAATAACCTCTGATCATTTTATTCATAGCTTAGATAATGAATACGCCATGAGAGAAATGGTCTTGAATTTGCACCATTTTCTATTCAATTTTCTAGTACTATTATCAAAAATTACATATGCATATTGACAAGACTCAAAAGATAAGACAAAACTCTAATAATTTCTTTGAATTCTCATTACAAAATTTCTCTCTATGATCAATCAATAACAAACCCGTACATTTGGCCTTGAATTCCTTCTTATAGAAATTAAGGAGCAAACAAGCTTCGGGCTAGAATGTACACATGCCATATTCTTATTTGACAATTACAATAAATATTCCCTTTTAAAGTTATATTTTCATTTTAGATGGAGGAAAATATCACATGGGACAAAAACCATTTTTATTTGTTGATGAATATCTTGTCTCGCCTTCCAAAAGGCACCCTTTTTTATTGTATCATTTCACCCATGTGTTTTCAAAATTGAGTCCATGTATACCAAGCTTGAATGAAAGAAAATAATAAAGTGAAGAAAGAGAAAGAGGACAATGTTACCTCCATGTCTACATCCCTGTCAAAAATTTCAAACTAGGCAAAAAATAATATTTTATCCAAACTTTATCAAAGGTCTAATCTCTTCTAGTTTCAAGCCATGCATAGTTTTTCTCCAAACCATTATTCACCCTTGTTGCAAACCAAAAGACCAACATTTTAGTGACTCTCCCATTGTAGTAGCCCAATCTTCCAAGACATCTACGTACTTGTCCCTACATGACTAAAATTCTTATTCTGAGGACCAATTGAATGTAATAACACTATCATCTTTAAATTTGTATGGATCATATTTGGTGACAACTTGATTTTCTTCCTTATCAAATTCTTCCAAAGCAATTCTTGCTTGAGAAAGAATGTCCAAGTTTTTCTTTAGCATGCTTATGTCAATCCCCTCATAAATTAGGGCCGCTTGCTTTGAAATTGCCTCATTTTCCTACTTTCTCCAATCCTATAGAGATTTTATTTCACCATTATCCTTCAATATATTGGGAAGGATACCATGATTCATTTCATAAAAATTCTTAACCAAATCCCTTATTTTAGCCTCCAAAGGCTCAATCTTTCCCTAGAATTCTTGAATTCCATTTAGAGTTCTAAGGGTGGGTTGGATGTTGTCAGGCTTATTCACATCATGCTTTGATCCCACAATGATTAGCCTCAAATCTTGGAGTCTTGGGATCCATTTCTCTATACGTGGAATTGCCAATTCCTTATCTCTATCAAAATTCATTATGTATCAACCATGGAAGAATAATTATCATGGATGCTAATTAATCTCTTGTCAACTCCTCTATTCAAATACTCTAATACTAAAGTCACAATTTTCAAATTGCTAAAAAAAATTCATCCAATCATGTTGGTCACACTTCTCCTCATATTCATTCATATTTTGAAGTAATTCTTCTTTACTGAGTTCATCTTCCCGTTGTACACCATATGTGTTTGGCTCTTCAACTGAAATAGGCACATTCCCCATGTTATATGGAAAAATTTCCATTGAAACATCTATGGAAGGGGTAGGAGGTGTTTTGTGCTTGTGGCGAGGAAGGATAAGTAAAATTTGTTTGTTTGGGCACACCAGGTTACAATTTTTTCATCTTCTCTTTCAATAATGCCAATTAATTCTACAACTCAACTATTTGTTGCCGGCCCTTGCCATATTGAATCAACAAATCATTATACTTTTTTTTTTAATTTTCTTTTTTTTCCATCACTGATTCAAATGTTTCCTTTGTAAATTGTGCAACATTCACTGACATAGTGGAAGCTTCAATAGCGGAGGTATATGATACCCTCCTTATAATCAAGCCCCCTCTATAGTCTATAAATGGTTCCAAAACTTCATCACCTTTATGACTTGGGCTTGAATGACTTGATCAAGAAACTTTTGGTGGAGGCTCCTCTTCTTTGCAATGTTATTAATATATTCATCTTTTATGGCTCTCCAAGAAAATTCTAAGAAGGCAAGGGACTTGAAAAATAATTCATCATCAATGAACTATGTACATGCCTCTTCTCTAACACCTTCTTTTTTATTCATTCCTAAAAGGTCCACCTTGCTTAATCTGAGGCCAAGATATTTTGGTACCATCTCCCTAGGGGGAAAAGGCATTCCCTATTGCATCTCTTCCTCAATTACCAATATTTCATATTTGGAGTCTTCCTCATAATCCACCAGGCCACTTGATTCAACCTTTTGTCTTTTAGAAGGTGGATTCCTTGGTGGTGATGCTTTCCTTGGTGGAAAATCAATGTCCACAATCATAGGAACAATTGACCTAGGAGGAGATAGTGGTGGAATTTGATGTATTGGTGAAGGGAATTTTTATTTCTCTTGCTGAGAAGAGGTTGTCACTATTTATTTTTTCTCCTTCACCCTGTCTTTCCTCCTTTTGAAGGTAATCACTTTCTTTTGGGGCTGAGAGGCTAGTCTTTCTTCCATCATAGGGGTTTTCACCTCACCGTGTTCCTCTATTACAGTAGAATTCCCTTTGTCTTGAATTAACCTTTCAACTTTTAATTGTCCAACAACTTTCTCAAAATTCTAAAAAATATGTTCAATTATTTGCATTTCATTTGGAATGTTTGCAAAGGACAAGAATTGTGGATCATTGGATTGTAGCTCCCTCTCTGATTTATTGAACACAATTCATTTTATCTTTTTGTAATTTCGTATCTCGAATTCAAAAATGTTTTTTATCACATTTTCTGGGAAGTAGAAGTTATGGATGAACTTTGAACTTCTAATTTTTGCTTTCATCCATGCCATAAATCCCTTAGGATCATGGTTTCTTGCTCTCACCCTTTTCATTTCCAAAGTTTTGAGTGCATCATTTATTTTACTCTATCCTCATTTTATCATAACAAAATCACAAAAACAAGTATACATAGGGAAAAAGGTTACCTTTCCCTAATCCTTCAAATGGTTGTTCTCCAAATCTCCTAGTTACCACATTACCTCTAGGAAACCAACTCTTTCTTACACATCCCTTGGCAACATATGAGGTGAGAAAACTATGCCATACACCCTCAAGATTGTGTAATAATGGTAAGGGATCGCATCCCCCCAATTATGATCAATATTTAGATCAGGCCTCCCATCTTTAGGCCTCAAAAAGTCATGTAGATTTGAAGGAATTCTAGCCATGTTCAAAATTATAAATCTCCTCAACTTGGAAGCAAAAAAATCCTCAAGCACCACATAGCTGGATTTGTTGTCATCCTTATCAAGGAATCTATTCTAGCATTGGACTGGAAGATCCATATTACCTTCCTTTTTCTCCAATGTCATATCCTTACCAACATATGTAGCTCTCTTGAACAAAAACATTTCCATGAAAATAGAGTACCAGTTGAATCTTATCCTAAATTCACCTTTTTCAATGCAATCACCCCCCCCATAAATATTTTTGGCCAAGTATCCTCCATAATAATAGTGTAAAACATGTAGGGTGTTGGATGTGTGCAACCATATACATCTTGGCCATGGGCATGCTTGTGGTAGGTTCATAACCTATAATTTGTCACAAGAAGTAGAATGTCCTTTGAAAATAAGAGACAAAGTAGTTGATCGGGAATGGATCCATATCTAATGGGCCCAAGATAATATTTCCTTGTCCCTTGATAGTTGCCAAATAGTGTTGCAATACTAAAATTTGAAGGTATTCCTCACCTTCTCATCAATCTTGACCATATCCTCACTCCACTAAACCAATTTGAAGACCTCAAAAATATCTTCCTTGGTAACCTTAACCATTTCAATTCCATCATATGTCATTACAATTCTTGTAATTGGATCATAATTTGCAGCCACTACCTTTAATATGTCAACATCCATATAGACATTTGGCAGTATCAACTTCCCCATATCCAAATTCTAGGGGTTACCCATAGGGATGCCACATTTTTTATTGCCAAACTAGCAGCTAAACTGTACCCATCCAATGTATGGTAGTGTGGCATCCTTAATGTGCACTATTTATCTATAAACCCTTCTACAATTTTCTTGCCTCAGAACAACAATTGACCCTTAAGTTTCTCAAAAGTTGAGGGTTTTAACTATGCAATCAAATATTGAACAAGAGGCCTAACTGGAGGCTTCGAACCATAAGCTTGTTCTTTAGATGTATTAACTTTTGGTGCCACAATTTTAGGGTTTGTGCAAACTAGGTTTTCCTTTTAACAAAATATAAGTTCACAACTAGGGTATGGGTTTGATGCATAGAAAAAAAGAATGGAAAATCTATTCATTTGAATTGAATGTCAAACCTTAAAATAAATGAATGTAGAATAGAAACCCTACTAAAAAAATAAAAGAGCAAGTGAAATTTAGCAAGTTTTAAGCAATTAAGAAGCAAGGTATTGATTTCACTTACTGCTTTGCACCAGCTTTGAAAACCCTAACTTTGGTTGTTGAATGAGCCTAAGAATTACAAAAAGAACTCCTTAGAAGTGTTGAGTTCTTTAACAATATGCAATTGTGCTTTAAAGAAAGATTTTATGGCTTTAAATCCTACCAATTTGGTAGCTCTACATCATATCTGCCTTAATTACTATTCACTCACATGAACTAGAACATGTCATTTTTCTTTAATCTTGAACTTTGAATTGTAGCCATTGATCATGTAGTGAGACGGCTTGATGAATGGACATAATCCAGTCAACTTAGTTTTAAAATATGACTATGAGAAACTTTCACTATTTACCAATCAAGATTAACCATGTGGACTTTCCATCCAAGTCACCTACAAACTCCACCATCTTCATGAGCACTGGGAAAAGCCACATGTCAGTCTCCCTACTTCCCCATTGGGTTTAACCCGTGTGAAAATTTGAGCAATGAGGAGATGGGGAGCAGCCCATATTAAATATGGTTCCTTCAACCCATGTGTAATTTACCTTATGACCATCCACCTATGTGTATAACCTTCAGATCTAATGAATGACTCAAATTAAAAGATCTTTCTCACTTTTAAACCATGTGCTTAAAAGTTTCTTTTAGTTGAACAAATGTTAATGACTCTCAATATTATGTTGAAATATTTCATACTTCAATAAAGTTTCTTTGATGATGTGGATTGTTCCAAGTGGCACCTCCCTACTCCTTGGATGAGGGATGAGAGATGAAGGTGGCTCCCCCACGGGATGGCAGGGAATGGTCATGATTAAAAAATTCTTCTAATCTCAACCTTTGATCTTTTAAAACTTACCGTTCATTTCCTTCATGGGACAATGGGACCCGCTAATAGATGGGACATGTGGTGCTCACCCACAAGCCCATCTAAATATTTTAATGGAAAATAAAAGCCGATAGGAATGTGGGTAGGAGTTAGGATGCAATCTCATAGATTTGATGGCCTGCATAAAAAGGATTATATTTGCATGTGCATAATCATTAATACCTAAAAGTGGACTTGACTAGGATGATGAGCAATGGGGGACATAAAATTAAGACCAAGACATTATACCAACATAAAAAGTTAAAACACATTTAGAGTTAGGAGCATGGAAAATATTAAAATACTTGCAACCCATATAGTATGAAGCAACATTTAAAATAATATGATGGGTAATAACTAGAAACTTTAGGTTCAATGAGTCGGTGAAGAGGACGAACTTAATGAAATAAGTCATAACTAATGTGACCAAAAATATGTTGAAAAGTCAATTATGAATTAGAACTCATACAAAGGGATTTACACTTAGAGTTTTTTAGAGGGTTTAAGGCACATATAAACCCTACAATAGAAGAATGACTGAAACCCTAAGCCCTAAGACATGTCCAAATTAGGAAAACAACCAAATTCTGCAACAATTGTTAGTTGAACATAAAAAAGTTTGGGTTCCACCACTGACTCTTCTTGGGGATGTCTATTCTTTTGGAACATAGTGAGATCATAGAATCTCAAGGTTGAATTAAACCAATACAGAGAACCAAAACTAGGAGACTACTAGGACAAGGTAGTCAAACCACACTAGACCCAACCAAAGCAACCAAACCTATATACAAGATATACAAAACTTACAGTGTACATGGAAAAGAACATATTTCATCATAAATATGGCTTCAAGAACTATCCATTTACTGTTAGTTCAAGAAGTTCACTAGTTAATTCTTGTAAAAATAAGAGTCCTCACCATGACCTGTTGTTGATCAAATAAGGGCCTAGCCATAATGCATCAAATTTTCCATGTTCTCCCTTATCCTCGGATTTGGAATTCCACATCAACACCATGTATCCTACTTGGAACTTCCTTGGAGATGCTTTCTTATCATACATAATATTGAACTGTAACTACAACTTAGCATTCTTCTTTTGAGCACCTCTTCTTTTCTCATACAATTCCATCAATGTCTCAATTCTGAGTTGCATTTCATCACAAATATCTTCATCATATTCTTGGATAAACTTGTACATCTTCATGAGCTTATTTTGAGACAACCTAATTGCAATACCATAAACCAAATCAAATGGATAATAACCAGTGGCTTTCTTTATTGTCACCCTATCATCCCACAGAGGCAACTTCAACTTGGAATCCCAAGCTCTTTTATTTTCCTCAATAATCCTTTTGATGATCTTCATTAAGATTTTATTGCTTGACTCTTATTGGCCATTTGCATGCATCTAGTATGGTGACTTGAGTAAGATGCCTGAATTCCATTCTTAGAGTAGATGTTTGTGAATTCTTTAGACCTAAAGCACATTGCATTATCTGATTCAATCTTCTTAGGCACCCCAAACCTAGTCAGTATGTTATCCATCAAAAAGTAAATGACTACTTTACTTGTTGCTCTTTTTTTTGGAATGGATTCCACCCATTTTGTAAAGTATTATGTAGCCACAAGGATCCAAGAATGACCTCCACTAGACTTGTTAGATATTTCTCCAATGAAACTAATGCCGCATTGCTGAAATGGTGCTTGGAATACAACTAGTCTTTGTGGCAGATTACTTGAGAACTTAAACTTCCCAGAAAACCTTTGGCATGCATCACACATTATTACTAGTTTGTGAGCATCATTGAAAACTGTAGGCCATGAGAATATAACCCTTAATACCTTATGAGTTGTAGCCTTAGCCATGTAATGTCCAACACACATCCCACTATGCATCTCAATTATTAACTTAGAAGCTTTGGACTTATCTACACATTTTAACATAACACTTTCTAGATTCCTCCACCATTGTTCACCATTTATAATCATATAATTGATGGCCTATAACTTGAGAGTCCTCTTTTTTTTTTTCAGCTAATCCTTCAGGGAATTACATCTTTTGCAAGTAATAGATAAAAAATTCTTGTACTAATCATAGTCTTGCATATCAAAAATATGTGATCTATCAAAGTCATCTTCAAGATTTATTTGATTGGAATCTAGATTTTCTTCATCCATCAACTTGGTTAACCCTTGACCTCTCACCAATTTGGCAAATTGGATGTCAATATTAAATTCTTGTATTTTTTCTATCCATCTACATCTCCTACCTGTGGCTTTTTTTTTTGGTGTAGATGTCCTTAACAATTACATTAGGAACGTACACCACAACTATCGCTCCCACAAGATGTTCTAAAATTCTTTATAGCTTTAACAAGTGCATATGTTTTTTTCTTAATCAAGTCATATTTCAATTATGCAGCTTGAAGGGACTTGTTAAAAACTACAATGGGTTATTCAAAACCCTCTTGATTCTTCTACAACAACACTATACCAATAGTATGAAATGATGCAAATGAGAAGATTTGTAGTGGCTTGGAAAAATCAAGAGTCCTTAGAAATTAGGCCTCCTTAATCACCTACTTAATTTCTTGAAAAGTGTTGCTTGGATCTTCAATCTAGTCCACTTTACTATCAACTCTTGGTTATTTTCCTTTAAAAAATTTCTCTTTGATGAAGAGGCTAGCAGCCTTGCCATGGTCACCGCCCAATGTTCTATTTCTTAGCTGATAGGAACCTCTTGCCCACATAGTCAAAGATACTATCAACCTTGCAATTTTCTCATTTGAAGGTCTCCTTAAAGACACATCATCTTCAGTTGTCTCCAATGAACACACTTCATGGCCATTGCCATTCTCTTCATCAGAGAGAACTTTTTGGTGATATGCATTTAATCCTTTCCTTGGTCATTGACATCAAGTTCATGAGACTCCACATCAGATGGGCATTCATTACCAATTGTAGTAATGGAAAAAGTAAGCCATTTCCCTTACTTGGTTTGATAATTGACATTAAGAATGAACTAATGATGACTTGGAGTGGTGTTGTAATGTCTTGTACATATTCATATTATTATAGGACCTTTATTTAACTAAAAAATTCCTTAATTGATCCTTTTCAAGGGTGTTGTAAAGTGTTGTAACACACTTTCACACTTTTCTAAGAGTTATTTACTTAATTAAGCTTTATGGGCCTCTTTCTAAATAAAATGTACATAATGTGTACCTTGTTAAGTGTTGTAAAGTCTTACAAAGAATTTTCACATTTATCTAGGTGGTCATTAATTAATTGTGGGTAATTGGAGCAATTAACCACCTCTTAATTCAAATTTAAGCCTTAATTTTGACACCTCCCAAATATCTATCCCGACACTTATGATTTAATTAACAAAATATTTCATTGGGAAAAGTTTGGTCCTAGTAAACTGAGCTAGGACCCATTCACCCTAGGTGGTGAATGGGTCCTTAACAAGACCCCCCTTTTCAGTTGATTTGGAATGGGCTTTTAGCCCTCTTTCAATCCCCCATGGTTAGGTCTTGATAAACTGAGCCAGGATCCATTTTCCCAAGACATCGAATGATTCACCCCTTAATGACACCCCATTTTTGAATTTCATTTTGGTAGGAATCTAATAATGTCTCTTTCCAGATCTAGTGTTAGCCTTAATTCTTTGAATTTTGACGTTAATCTCCTAATTTAGTATAAATAAGGGGTTAATTCACATTGTTTCAACTCGCAAGTTGATCAAGCATTCTAGCAATTTCAAGAGAGCATTATAGAGCATTTCAAGAGCATTCATAAGGCATTTCATGGAAGATTTCAAGGGTCTATTGCAACAATTCAATATCATATCATCATGTCAAGGGCTTAATGCATACATTCATGTTGTTGAGCTAATATTGTGAGTGTATCATTGAAGATTCATCTTGCAAGCATCATTTGAGATCAAGATCTACATTCTTCATGGCCACTACATGATAGTTTGTAGATTTTTTTTACAAGACATCATCCAAGGTGATATCAATTACCTTATTTCATATTCGTGCTTCATTTCATCATTAGGTTTAATTACCTACAAGGGGTTTAATTGAGGAAAACCACCATTCAATAAAAACCAACAAGTTTTTCTACACTTGAGTGTGTGATTGTAGATTTACAAGTTGAAGAGAAAAATTTGGAGCAAAATTTTCTAAATTGCAAAGTTTCAAAAGTTTTCATTCAAAGTGCAAGAAGACGGAATTGAAGCTATAGAATTCCCTACAAACTTCTAGAAGTTGATAATAGGGAATTTTAGAGTGTAGACATCAAGGAACATGACCCTGAAATTAGTTTTCTAAAATCCTCAAAGGACCCATTCACCATTGAAGGTGAATGAGTCCTTTATAGCCCAAAATATTGTTTTTGACTAGGTACATGGCTTTTTATGGTCTAAAAACTTCCCCCATAGTTTCTATAATAGTTAGGTAGAATTTTTTATCATTATTTTCATCTTATTCTACACATAATTGAGTGTTTAGGGTCTTAGAAAATGTAGTGGTCCATCATCTTGTTGATTCATTTTGGTCTACCCTATTTTTTCACCTTAAACATCAAAAAAATCAGACCTTCCCATGATCACATTGACTTCAACATCATCATTATGGGACTAGTCATAATCTTTGGGTGTATCTTCATCAACTTCAACCAATTGTTCAACCACACACTAGTGAGGATATTGTAGTAACTGGAAAACCTTGCACCAAGGAGCTTCATTAGTGAAATTTGCATAATGTTTTTGCAAAGGATCAAGTGTGACCTAGTCTTGTTTACCTTTCTACTTATTTGGGTGGTATATGCAGGATCATCATAGAAAAAATAGGCCCTTAAGTGGCAAAAAATTTAGAAAAATTAGAGTTAGGCAACTTGACATAAAAATTTGAATAAGATATCTATATTATTTCAAAAATATGTAAGAATAGAATCTGTAGCATATTGAATGTAGTTTCTAAACTACTAGTTTTTTCAAAAAAAAATCTATTTGGTGAAAATTTGAAATTTCAATGCAGTAGTACTTAAATTTCAGGGAAAAAATAAGAAGTAGGTGTGTGTCTGACCACCCTAACCACAATAAAATGATAATATTTTTTTATAAAATTTTAGATATAAGTATATGACTCATGTCCTGATGTGATGCATATGTTTTTATAAAAAAATTCCAAGTAAATAATTAATTATGAATTTTTTATTACAACTTTTAGAAAATATGAAAACTCGTATGTTTGACCACCTTAACTTGGTCAAAACTTCATGAAATTTATTTTTTATTTTTTTAATCTTGTAGTATGTGAAGCATAGAATGTGACACATGTTTTGGATTCAAAAAAATGTGATATTGTTTGAATGCTATAGATGTTTTCAATCAACCTATCAATCAGGGCATTAGTCATAATTTGAATAGAAAATGAATAATAATTACTTATTAAATTCAAAGTAAAGCATAATTTATGTTGGTGGAAATTTGAGAATCTCCTCTAAAAACCATTTTCATTTCATATATTTTGGGTAAAAAAAAATTCATCAACCACATACCCATCATATTGCCACTTTTTGGCCCATCATGATCATGCACATACCCTGGGACTAGCTTGAATCCATTATACTAGTTGATTTTGTAAGGGTAATCTTGAAGCCTTAGGGTCTTTTCATTTTTCTTGAACTATTGCTTGTTATTTCCAAGCCCCTTTTCATTTTTGTCCACAGTGTATTTGATGTCCTTGAGGGTATTCATCACATTATCCCATCTCTCATCATAAGTGGGATTTGAGCCAGAGGCTTTTTCATGTCTATCTTTGGAATTCTTCAAAATCTTAACATCATCTCTTTTTCCCACCTTACCTAGAGATCTTCTATTACTTTCAATGTGCAGAAAAATTTTAAAAGCACCCCTCAAGGTTTTAGGGTCTTTATCTCTCAGGATGTAAACCATCTTAGCATCAAATGCATTACAATAAGTAACCAGGTATATTGGATCATTCAACCTCAAGTTATGTGGCAATCTATTCATAGCCTTTTGGAATTTGTTATTGAAATCAAACACCATATCATTCTATCCTTTGGTGATATTGTTAAGTTCTTTGAGCATAAAATTGGGGTTAGTCTTATCTGCATATTGCTCTCTAAAGACTCTCTCAAATTCCTCCCATGAGCCAATGCTACCATTTGGTAGACCTTTGTACCAATCCAGGGTAGATTCTATGAGAGACTATATAAACAAATTCATGACCATATCCTCATGTTCTACCTCATAATAATCAAGCATATTCAGAAAAACCCTTAAGTGATTTTCCCCTGAGATTGCATTATTTCTAGTAAACTTGCTCAACACAACCTTGATATCATTGTCAATAGGATTTGGGCATCCAAGGGTCCCATCAAATCATAATTTCCTATACCCTTCCAATTGCATAGGTTTCCTATGAAATTGATTATCTCTATCCTCGTTGCCTTTATTAGCCTCCCCACCTCCTCTCTTATGCTCCATATTTCTATTAGTAAATTGATTGTGGGTACAATCATTACTAGTTGTATTTATAGATTTGGAATTATAAGTTGATTGATCTATATGACTAGAGGTCTTCTCATCAACTAAGGGTGTAGGCTTCATTGTGGGTTGAGAAGGATCTTGCAAACTAGATGCTACAACACCTTCTATTGAACATAAAGTCTTCAAGAAATCAAGCTTTCTCTTCATCTCAACATTAGTTTCCATAATCTCTATTTTTTATAATTCCTTTTTAAAAGGCTCATTCTCCCTTCTTAATTGATCCACAAAATATTATGATTTAGGCATTATGGGAGGCTTTTCAGATGTGGATTTTTCGTTGATAGCCAAATTATTTATAGGTTGCTTGCCTTTATCAGCTGGTGGGTTGGCCACATTTTCAACAGGGTGTAGAGCAACATTAGTAGTGATTGTTAACTTGGTTTGGGTTATGGTATTGACATTTTTTACAAGGTTGGGTTGAATCTTCTTGTCAATAATTTCAAACACAATGGGGCATGTGGTAATTGGTTTAGATTAAACTTAGTTCACAAGTCTCATATGTTCCAATTCTCTTATCTGACTCTCTTTCATTCATAGCATTCCTAATTTTCTCCTCTCTTTCCTTTTCCTTATTTCTTCTTATTTCAACCTGGATTTGCACCTCTCTTCTAAGAGCACTAATATCTCCAAAAACTTCCTCAGGATCTGGGAGAGTTATCTTTGAACCTAAAGAATCTTCTAGATCTCTTAGGTTTTTGGCATCATCATTGGATCTAGTTAGCAAGTTAGATGGTAAAGGAGAATATCCATTGGATGTAAGAGGGAGAATTCCACCACCAGTAGTAGCATTGGTAGTCACAATATTACGGTGGTGGCTCCTACTTCTACTTCTAATTTTTTTGGGTCTAGATTTATGGATATATTACAACAATCTTGTTTGTGCAATCATCTTTATCCTCATAGACTAACCCTAAAAAATTCTCCTAACTTTCATGCCTACTACAAATTATAAAAATATATTTAGTTGATTCAAGAATATGATGTGGAGTACACTTAATTTTATTTGTGTCATTTTGGATCCATGAAGGTGGAATCCATTAATTGGAGTTTGCATCCTTTTGTAACCATTGACCCTTCTTCTTGTGAGTCTTTTGAAGCTCACCTTCTAGCTTTTCTTCTAGATGCTTCTTCATGTGAGCTCTCGTCTTCCTTATCTTTCTTTTGCAATTCTTTTTATTTAATGCCTTCTTGATTTATTCAAATAATGAATACATTAGTGTAGATACTTCATATTCGCCACCCAAAATAATTGGTAATTGTAAATAATGATAAGAATGGTCTGGATCTTCAAATGACTACATGGATTTAGGAATACAAAGAACTCCTAAGTCAACCCTCAACACTCTAGGTGGAATATTTGCAAGCACACGTAAGGAATTGACAAGATTTATGGTAATGGCCTTCACAACAATAAATGGCAAGAGAATTCAACAAGCTTTAGCAATATTTGACAAATATTTGCAAAAATTTACACCCCATTATGAATATATATGAATCTAATTGTAATGCTTGGACAAAGAATGCATGGAAAAAGCATACTGGGACATTAATGTTTTCACAAATGTCCCTAGCAGAGTTTCTAATTTATTGCTTGCTTTTTAAGAACCAAGCCAATCTTCAAATAAGCCTATGAAATTGTCAATTCCAATCCTTAGCAACCTGAAGGGAATGACCAACAAATGAGTGAAAGCAGAAATGATTTCCTCATGCACTTCAGGCTTTTCAAGATCCAGGAGGGTGATCCCACAATATACCTAAAAACTTATACACTCAATGACTAGATACATTAAAAATAATAGATCAATTCTCGTGTAATGGCTCAATACATGGAATATTTTAAGAATTTGGCTACTCCTTCACAACACTCTACATTTACAGCATGAGAATGGAAAAACTTAACATAAAATGGTAACAATTGTAGTTCATTTGAAATTTTGTTTATGATTTTGATTTTCTATTGAACGACTAAGAAGATTTATCATGAACACAACTCAGATTAGTGTCTTAACCTAGGAGCGGAGTCGATCTCAACACAAACATAATTGGATGGTAGAATAACACATAGCATCATAAATCTTTGAGAACACTACATTACAACATTTCAACATTGTATCCTACATAATAAATTCTTATAAATATCCATGTACTCGAATTATATGAACCTATAGCTTCACCTGAGCAATATATTTAATTAATTGAATTAGAACAAAGATGAAATCCATTCATCATTGAAACACAATGAGACCAATAAAATAACCTTTGATCATTTTATTCATAGCTCAGATAATGAATACACCAGGAGAGAAATGGTCTTGAATTTACACCATTTTCTATTCAATTTTCTAGCATTGTTATTGAAAATTATATATGCATATTGACAAGACTCAAAAGCTAAGAAAAAACTCTATAAAGTTCTTTGTATTCTTATTAAAAAAATTATCTCTATGATCAATCAATAACCAGCCCATACATTTGGCCTTGAATTCCTTCTTATAGAGATGAAGGAGAAAACAAGCGTTGAGATATAATGTACACATGTCCTATTCTTATTGGACTGTTACAATGAATATTCCCTTTAAAGTTATATTTGCATTTCAGATGGAAGGGAATATCACATGAGACATAAATGATTTATATCTGTTGATGAAGATCTTGTCCCACCATCCAAAAGGAACCCTTTGTTGTTGTAGCATTTCACCTACATGATTTCAAAATTGAGTCTACGCACATGAAGCTTGAATGAAAGAAAACCATAAAGTGAAGAAAGAGAAAGAGGATAATGTTACCTCCACGTGTGCATCCTTGTCAACAATTTCAAGCTAGGGAGATAACAATATTTTACTCATAATTTATCAAAGGCCTAATCTGTACTTGTTCTAGGGCGTGCACTCTTTTTCTCCCAACCTTTATTCACCATTGTTATAGACCAAAAGACCAAAATTGTAGTGACTATCCCATACTAGTAGCATAATCTTCCAAGACAACTAGGTACTTGTCCTTCCATGACTAAAAGTATTCTTCTAAGGGCCAATTGAATGCAATAACACTATTAACCTTTAATTTGTATGGAGTATATTTGGTGAGAACTTGATTTGCTTCCTTATGAAATTATTCCAGAGCAATTCCTACTTGAGAAAGCATGTCCATGTTTTTCTTTGGCATGCTCATGTTAGTCCCTTCACAAATTAGGGCTGCTTGCTTTGAAATTACCTCATTTTCTGACTTTCTCCAATCCTATGGAGATTTGATTTCACCATTATCCTTCAATATATCAGGAAGGAGACCATGATTCATTTAATCAAAATTCTTAACCAACTCCCTTATTTTATCCTCCAAAGGCTCAATCTTTCCCTGGACTTCTTGAATTCCATTCATAGTTCTAAGGGTGGGTTGGATATTGTTAGGATTATTCACATCATGCGTGGATCCTAGAGCCATTAGCCTCAAATTTTGGAGTCTTGTGATCCATTTCTCCATAAGTGGAATTGGTACTTCCTTATATGTATCAAAATCCTTTATAGGATCAACCATGGAAGAATAATTAGCATGGATTTTAATTAATCTCTTGTCAACTCCTCCATTCAAATGCTCTAATACTACAGTCACAGTTTTCAAATTGCTAATAAAAAATTATCCTATCATGTTGGTCACACTTCTCCTCATATTCCTTTAGATTTTCAAGTTATTCTTCTTTATTGAGTTATTTTTCCTATTGTACACTATATGTGCTTGGCTCTTGAAAGCAAATAGGCACATTCCCCATGTTATATGGCATAATTTCCATTAAAACATCTATGGAAGTTGCAAGAGGTGTTTTTTCTTGTGACGAGGAAAGAGAAGTAACATTTGTTTGTGTGGGCACACTAGGTTGTAAATTTTGCATCTTCTCTTACAATAATGCCAATTCATTATGCAACTCAATTATTTTTTGTTGGCCCTTGCCATATTGAATCAACAAATCATTATACATTTTTTTGAATTTTTCTTTTTTTGGTGTCACTGATTCAACTATTTCCTTTTTAAACTATGCAACATTCACCAGTTGACATAATGGTAGATTCAATAGCAGAGGTATATGACACCATCTTTATAATCAAGCTCCCTTCCTAGTCTACAGATGGTTCTACAACTTATGTTTTTTTAGTGTTGGGAGCTAGGGCCTAGATAGCTAATGTATCCCACTGCTCACTAAATTCAAATCATCGTAGTGCAATGGTTGCTTCCTCCTCATAATTGTATAGAGGCCTATTATACCTCTTTACTATATCAAAGGCTATTGTAGAGGTTAGGTCACATTATGTAAATAAAATAATACCACTTTTTCTCACTAGCTCTCTACCTTCTTATGCATTTATTTGTTGGAAACTCTCTTTCATCTCCTTTATGACTTGGGCCTGAATGACTTGATCAAGCAACTCTTAGTTGAGGATACTCTTCTTTGCAATGTTATTAACATATTCATATTTTTTGGCTCTCCAAGCAAATTATAAGGCAAGGGACTTGACAAATGATTAATCATCCATGAAATTTGTACATGCCTCTTCTCTAACACCATCTTTTTTATTCATGCCTGAGAGATCCACCTTGCTTAATTTGAAGCCAAGATATTGCACAATACCATCTCCTTAGGGGAAAAAGGAATGCCTCATTATATCTCTTCCTTAGTTACGAATATTTCATCTTCTGAGTCTTCCTCATAATCCCCTAGGCCACTTGATTCAACCTTTTGTCTTTTAGGAGGTAGATGCCTTGGTGGTGATGCTTGCCTTGGTGGTGAGTCAATGTCCACAATCACATGAGCAATTGACATAGGAGGAGATGGTGGTGGCATTTGATGTATTGATTAAGGGATTTTTTATTTCTCTTGCTGAAATAAAGTTCCTTTAACGGTGTGGATTGTACCAAGTGGCTCCTCCCTAGTCCCTTGTGAGCTGGCAATGAATGGTCATGATTAGAACATGTCTTTTCATCTCAACCATCAATCTATTATAATTTATTGTTTGTTTCCTTCATGGGATGATGGGCCTTGCTAACAAATGGGACATGTGGCACTCATGCCCGCCTGAATATTTTAATAAAAAATAAAACCCAATGGGGGTGTGAGGAGCAGTTGGTGATCCAGGTGGATCTAGAATACCTAAAAATTTCACAATCTTAGAATCTCATGAAACCAACATCATTGCGCAGAGCTCACAGACATGGTCCTAACACAACTTGAACAAGCTCAAAAGGAGTCCATATGTAGAAGTTATGCACAGTCAAAGGTCTAGTTAAACATGCAAATTAGGGGGCCAAAAGAAGGAAAAAATTGATTGTCTCAAAATAAAACAAAAATTACACCAAGTCATAGTGCTCGTCGTGCTAATTCTAGAACTATATTCGATTTCAAAAAGGGAGTTCATATGTGAAAGTTACAACTGGTCAAAGGTTGGTCAAAAGTTTGACTTTGGTTGACTTTGATGATGTCAACATAGTGATGTGGCATGTATATTCAGCAGACATGATGATGTGGAAAAATATGAGTGTGACACGTGGCAGTCAATGAGGATGTTAATGTGGCAAGTTCAGGATCAATGATGAGTTGACAAGTGGCACCAATGATATGTTGACACATGTCCTTTGACTTGTGAATTAGAAAGCACCACATGGCACCCCTACACATTTAGTATCTTGGCAGGTTGTCTATTTCTCCAATAAAAATGTGGGAGGATTTGAACTCTCCACCTCTCCCTTCCAAGGAAGGCACTCAACTGCTAGCCCACACACTAGGCACTTTACAATATATGATCTCCACTTTATTTTGTTGTTTAAAATTTGCAAATGGTATTCTAAAAATGGAAGAGGCGGGGGGTTGAACCAAAGACCTCCAACACCTAAACTCCCTCTCTATCACTACACCATGAGTGGTGTCGAGAATATTTTAGGACTTAGTTAGTTTTAAAGAGTATTTTAAACCGATTACCTCCCTTATTTTAAATATTCACCCTCTAAATTTAAAAACTAAATCTTTCAATTTTAAAAGAGATTAAAAGCCAGTCTTGTAAAGCCCAAAAACGTGAAATTTAAAGGGGCTTAAATATATTTTAAAGGCTTTTTAAGGATATTAAATAGATTATTTAAGGGATTAAAAAGATTATATAGGAGATTTTAGAGGATTGTTATGATGTAAAGGGGGATTTATGGAGATATTTTTGCAAATAAGGGAGATTTGCAAAATCACATGTTGTAAATAGAAGATATGGGGGATATTGAAAATAATATTGTTTAAACCCCTTATTAGAAAATGAAAGTGTATATAAGGGGGATTTTTTGGCTTGTAAAGGCAATCAATTATTTTGATTGGGAATTATTGTGAGATTGGGAAAATTATTGGAATTTTGGGAGTTTGAGGAGAGAGAATTCTTCTGAAGGAGACTTTTGTAAACATGAAGATGTTTGAATTTTCTTCAAGTGTTGAGAGAGACTGTGAAAAATTTTGTGCAGGTTTGACACTTGAATATTGTAAGAAGGCATTTTCAAGTGCTTGGAAATATTAATAAAAGTGGTCCAACATTGAGAAGCAGACCCATAGATGTAGTCCTTTAAAGGATGAACTTTGTTATCAACTTGCATTTGATCTTTCTATCTTTTGTCTCATTCTTCTTCTATCTCTTGTCTTACATTCTCTCTAATTTCATTTCATTTTATTTTTCAATTTAGTATTTGATTTCTAATTACAACATTTTAGTAATTAGTAATTTCATTAATTTATGTAAGAGTGAACCTAGTCTATAATTTCAACGATTAAATAACATAGTCACACAATTATGTCTGGATCAAAAATAATTGTAATTAAGGTTAAATGCATTTGAATTGTAAACCTATAATTACATTGATATCAGTTAGGATGTAATATCATAGATCTGATGGCCTACATAAAAGGATTATATTTACACATGCATAATTTTTAATACATAAAAGGGGACCTGATTAGGATAACGAGCGATAGGGACATAAAATTAAGACCAAGACATTATACAAATGTTGAAAATCAAAACCCATTTTGACTTAAGAACATGAAAAATATCAAAAGACTTGTGAGCCATATAGTATGAAGCAACGTTTAAAATAATGCGAAGAGTAATAACCAAGAACTTTAGGTTCAAGGGGTTGGTGAAGAGGATGAGCTTAATGACATAAGTCTTAACTAATGTGACTAGGAATGGGTGACAACAAGTCAACTACAAATTAGAACTCACTTAGAGTTTTTTAGAGGGTTTAAGGAACATATATACCATAGAACAAAAGAATGACTAAAACCCTAAGCCCTAAGACATGTCCAAATCAGTAAAACAACCAAATTATACAAAAATTGTCAATGGAACATAATTTTTTTTGGGGTTTCACCACTGATTACACAATACAACAATCTAAAAATGAACTATTGTAAATGCAATTTTGAATTAAGACAATGAACTGAATGAAGAAAATTAATCTAGTGAAATAAAGAAAATACGGTGTGTCCACCTTTTAGGAGATGGAACACATAAGAGGAATCCTATTTTTCTCTAGTTTCATTCAAGGGAACCTTAGAGATCTCAATATAATGGTGCAATTGAGAGAAGAGATCTGCTATAAGGTCTCCTAGGGTATGATTAAAGATTTAAGGGGGGTTCACCACTAAGCAAAGGCTTAAAAAGACAAGAAATGAATGTAACATGAAAAACCTAACTATATGACCTAGAAAATGAACTTAAATTAGAATAGTAAACTGGAGATAAATAGAGGCGCACCTACAAAATTGAAGATTCCTGAAACAAGGTTAGAGATCCTGAAATTATGACTTTTGAAGCACACTAAGACTCATACACTAGTAGGGGTGATTTAGTCCCAGTTTTGGGTTTTGGGTCAAAATAAAATTTTGTAACTAGTTAACCAAAATCTAGAAAAAATATCTAAAAAATTGGTATATGGAGACTCATATGCCACAAGTGGCGATTTAGTCCCAATATCAAGGTTGATTTGAAACTCCAATATCCTCTAGTGTTCTTCTATAACTTCCCTCCCTTTCAATCTCCAAGTCTGAAACTCTGAATTTTGACCTGTAGGTGACTTTCCATAATTTTGCAAGAAAGGTGGGGTATGTGCATGATCATCATGGAAAAAATAGGTCCCTAAGTGGCAAAAAAATTCAGAAAAATCAGAGTTAGGCAACTTGATGTAAAAATTTGAATAAGTTATCTATATTATTTCAAAAATATTGAAGAATAGAATCTGTAGAAAATTGAATGTAGTTTCTAAACTACTAGGTTTCTTTTTTTAAAAAAATCTATTTGGTAAAAATTTGAAATTTCAATGCAGTAGTACTTAAATTTCAGGGAAAAAATAAGAAGTAGGTGTATGTCTAACCACCCTAACCATAATAAAGCGATAATATTTTTTTATAATATTTTAGATATAAGTAGAGGACTCATGTCTCGATGTGATGCATATTTTTTTATAATTTTTTTTTAAGTAAATAATTAATAATAAATTTTTTATTACAACTTTTAAAAAATATAAAAAACTCGTATGTCTGACCACCTTAACTTGGTCAAAATTTCATGAAATTCAATTTTTCTATTTTTAATCCTGTAGTATGTGAAGCATAGAATGTGACACATGTTTTGGATTCAAAAAATGTGATATTGTATGAAATTTATAGATGTTTTTCAATCAACCTATCAATCAGGACTTTAGTCGTAATTTGAATAGAAAATGAATAATAATTACTTATTAAATTCAAAGTAGAGCATAATTTATATTGGTGGAAAGCTGAGAATCTCCTTTAAAAACCCTTTTTGTTTCATCAATTTTGAGTAGAAAAAAAGTCATCAGCCGCATACCCATCATATTGCTAGTTTTTGGCCCATCATGATCTTGCACATACCTGGTGACAACTTTGACAACTTTCTCCAATCTTTCTCTTCTAAGGATTTTCAACCTAAATCTACAAATCACACAACAAAGAAAGTGAAAAATGTTGTGTTGTAAGGGGATACGGGTTTTCCTTGGTTATACCCTATTTTGGTAATTAAGCCTTGAAATGAATGAAAATAGAATGAAGGAATGATGAATGAACAAATAAGCTATGTTGCAACTCACCAAACCCTTGAAACAAAGACTACAATTTTGTATGAAATGGCTAGCATGAATGTAGATCTTGACTCTTGATTGTATGTTGGGAATCTTGACTTGAATGTTTGCTTGAATCCTGAAATACCTAGATCACAAATGTTAGCTCAATAACAAATATGATGCATGATAACTTTGACATGATGCTTGATTCTTGAATATAGCTCCAAAATACTTGAAAATCAGCTCTTGAATGCTCTTGTAATCATAAAATTTCTATAAGAATGCTCTCATCAATTTCCTAAGAGAAAATATATAAAATAACCTTGTATTCATACTTGCTTATGCTAAATTTCTTAAAATTACAACAGTACAAGACAACATTAGATCTAGAAGAATAAAATTCCACTAAGAATTTGAATTTAAAATAGGTGCAAGCTAAGCAGGACTCATACACTAGTTGGAGCGTATGAGTCCTAATGGCCTAGGCTTGGAACACAAATTTCAAGAAATGTTAAGTTTAATGCCTAATTTAAGATCAGGCCCCAAAACTTAGGTGGAACCCATACGCCAAGGGTGGCATATGAATCTGCGCCATACAATCCAAAATCATTAAATTATGGTTGGTTATTAGATATGTGTCGGGATCATCCTTGAAAGGATGCATTAAATAAGACTTGTGGATGCAAAATAGGACAAAATAAGGCATAAAGAAGTCCAATTTTAACAGGGAGGGCCCAAACAAATGTGAAAATGTAAAGGGATACATTTTTCTACGCTATAATGGTTTGCATCTTTATTGTAATCTATTTTCATCTATGATTTATTACTATCTATTTATTTGGATGCATAAAATTATTTACTTATTTTCACTATAAAGTTTTATCTTGATTTTCAACAGAGAGTGATGTCATGATTAAGATGTTGGATGTAGGAAATTCAAAAGAAAGATACATTAGAGAGAACATAGAGAAAAAATGTTAAAGAGAAGCATAAAAATGATGTTAACAAATAAAAAAATCCATTATATTGATGGTGATCAATTAAAAAAAATTGTTTAACATGGTTTAAATTCAAGTTTAGAATTATTATTTTTTTTCCCACAATCTAGAAGCATTGAGGATCCTATTCTACACAAAATAAATTGCTGAATTTTATTTTTTAACATGAAAAGTTCAACTCCGTTCATTATGAAACTACTTTAATATCATAAAGTTTTGTGTTTCAACTAAATTTATTTTGTTCACCATAAGAAACTACTTGAACACTTCACATTATACTGTGGACCTCTTATCTTTGTACGCTTTTCTAAAAATCCATTTCTTTTCTTACATCGTTGGCCTTATTCACAAATCTCACATCAATTTTCACTAATTTGTTTTATTTTTCACTGAATAAAATCATCTTGATGATTTGTTAGTGCTGAGGACTAGGGGAGAGGGGCTAGTAGTCATGCGGACTAACTTTGTGAGCATGTAATAATTGCTTGGAATATCGTAGGACCTTCATTTTTTTAAATGTGTCTTGACCTCTTAACTTCTTGGTAGTCACGTATGCAAAGTGCAAAAGCATAGACCGGGTACATGAACCGTTTGACCAAATGCCACATGAAAGACTGATTGCAAGATATGAACAGGCATTAACAGTTGGAAACGACTGGCATGGACTTAATTTCCATCGCAACCAAGGGAAATTTTATCAAATGATGTAATTACAGCTGCCTTGGTCGATGTAAAGCTAGTCTATTCAACTCTCCCATCATCCTCATGACCTGAATTGTGAGTCTTGGAACTGGGCATGGACGTCCATCAAACTATAAAATAATTTTTCAATGTAGTTGCAAATGTGCAGATAAGGAGCCTTCGATGGGGTATGGGAAGTATTTGACAGAATGTTTCAAAGAAATGTAGACTCGACCTGCAATGATTGCAGAATATGCACAAAATGGATTTGTCGAAGGCTTTACAAACTTTCAAACAAATAAATTGGCAGATATAAAGGCAAATTATAGATAAGAAGCTATCAACAAATCGATTCTGTATTTAATGCAGGGTTTGAAGGTGAATCGATAGACAAGGATTTGCTTATTTAATTTGAAGAAAAACATGGGACTAACACATTCCTATTGGGGTGATTTCTTAATTATCTAGAAAATAACATATATCGATGGGTTGTGGTGTGGGGCAGCGAAGGGTCTTTGAACTCAATTAAAATCCTAAATTTCATAACTACCTGTGCCTTTTCACCTTCGGGAAACAAACGAAGGGTTTAGGAAAATAACAACAAACATTGAAAGAGGGCAGATAGCTTTTGGGGAAAGGGGCGTCGCCAGAGAGGGCAGTTGGGAAATAGTTGAGGACTCACAGAGAGTGGGCAGAGTTTGTGTGATGAGAATGTGAATGTTACTTTAGAATGTGAATGACAAGTAAAAGAAATACACACGCACAATTTTACTTTAGAATGTGAATGTAAGTCATTAGTATTAGAAATATGTTTCATTAAATTATGTTGCAATATTTTATGATAAAATATTTCATCATTGAAAATAGTATGTTGTTCAAACTATATATACATATTCATTTTCTTCAACAACATTTTAAAATCTTGTTTATTATTGTCATTTTTCTCATTTCTCATAATATAGGCTAACACAAAAATATTTTCTATTTAAGAGATACAATCAAACAAATTTTCTTGATAAAAAATATGCAAGCTATTATTGATTATCCCACAAATTCAAACGGGAGCTGAATAGTTACATGTAGTTTATAATTCTGTAATTTTAAGTATGAATTGCTAAAAGAATAATGTGCAAGCCTTCAATATATTTATTGTATTATATTTTAACAATTAGATATTTATTTTCTCTATTATATCTTTGTATAAAATGACTATTCTTTTTTATTTATTACATTTCAAGACAATACCAAAAATTTGTTAAACTTTCAATTTACATTGAATTGTTGTGATGCATTTAAAAAAATATCTCAAAATATTTCTGAGTGGTGCAATTTAATCTATGGGTATGATACATTGGATTGACACTTACTTTTCTACAAGGTATTTTATAACCACATCAATATTTCATCAACAAGTACAATCGAATGGAGGGAAACTTATTTTTGGTTAAACTAACTCAAGATATTTCACTAATTAGAGACTACTACTCGTGTGCTTTCTACATGTGATACTACTTTTCTACAACAAAAATAACTTTAATTTCATGATAAATTTAGCCTAAAAATCAAGCAATAATCATAATTCCCGTCATGTGGCTGATAGTACAAGACAACCATCAAGAAATATTTGTTCCTCTTCTTGATTTCCTCTCCATATGTTTGGTTTGCACTCTTTTGGTGATGTTCGATTTTGTTGTCCTTCTTTCTTCAATACTTTTGTCGGACTGTTGTTTATTTAATTTGTAATGTTTCTTCCAACATTTTCCAATACAAAAAAGAAAAAGAAAAAGAAAAACTACATTGCATGCAACTACCACCACAAATTGAAGTTATGATTCTCATATTGCTTCACTTTGGATATTAGAGACCAACGTGCACTGTTTTATCTTGCTTCACTTTGGATGTATTAGAGGATAAAATGTAGTGTCTCATGTTGCTTTACATTGAATATTAGAGGTTAAAGTAAAGTAGGGTAGAGACATTTCATTCTACACAATCATTTTGTTTAGGAATTTGTTAAGTGGGAATATCAAATCATTCAAGATGTTCACAAATAGTCAAGTTAGAAATTGATAAAGGATATATGAAGAAATTCATTGACAATTCATTTTTAAGATCCTTAGCTAGTTTGGTTTTAAACTTATATTTATATCTTGTATTGAAGTCTTAAATTTATGTAAATGTTTGACTAGCTATCAATGAATAACTTTTGTTTAACAAAAAAAATTTAGGGTTTGCATCAAAATGAGTTAATCAAAATGATGAACAACTAAATCTCCCTATCAAACACTTAATTATGAGGGCCAAAACACACAAATAACAATCAGAAACTAACCCTAATTGTTATAACAATGAAAACTAAAGTTTTCAGAGCATAAAAAGTTGTGTACCTTGTAGAAAAAAAAAAATGCCACAAAGGACTCATTCGCCTTTAGTGGTGAATGGGTCCCTATTAGGGTTTCCTAAAAATGACTTATGGGCTTTATTCCTCTCAGTCAACACTCCTAGATCCAAAAATTTCATTGATTCAAGCCCTATAGAGGACTCATTTTCCTTTAGTGGTGAATAAGTCCTTTTAGGGTTTCAAAAAAACTTATTTTTGGGTCATGCACTTCAATGTCTACACTCTCGATTCCCAGGATTTTAGCTCTCGAATGTCTAGAATAAATTTTGTAGCCTTGTTTTTGTGTTCTTGAACTATGAATGAAAACTTTGCAACTTGACAACTTTGACAATTTCACTTCCAACTTATTGATTGTTAATGAATAGGGGTTTTCCTTGGTCAAACCCTATTTAGGTAATTAAACCAAATGAAGAGATAATGAAATTGAAGCATGATCATGAAATGATGCAATGTTAATACCTTGGAAGTTGTCTTGGAAGATAGATCTACAAACTAAGATGAACTGGCCATTAAGAATGTAGATCTTGGATTTGAAATAATGCTTGCAAGTAGATCCTAAATGCTACATTAACAATCTTAGCTCAAAAACATGCATGAAGACATTAAACCCTTGACATGATGAAAAAATCTTGAATTGATGTAATAAAATCTTGATAATCTTCCCTTGAATGTCTTGAAATGCTCTATAATGCTCTTGTGAATGTACTCTTGACTGATTATGAAGTTCTAGGATGAAACTGTGTGAATTAACTCCATATAAATATACTAAATTTAGAGATTAACCTCAAAATTCAAAGAATTCAAGCCAACCTCAGATATGGGTATTAAAATTATAAGGATCCTACCACAATTAAGTTCCAAAATACGTGTCCTACTCAAAGAGGACCTATTCGCCACTAAAGGAGAATGGGTCATGGCACAATTTCTAGGACCAAGCTTCGGGGGGATGAAATAAGATCAAAAACCAACCTAAAAAATGTAAAGAAAGTGACATGTCCTATGTGGAGAGGACACTTTGCACCAATAAAAGGTGAATGGGTTCTAACAACACTTTTTAGGACACCAAATTTGTGAAATTAAATGTCATACAATATCATTATTGGGTGTCGGGATAGATCCTTGAAAAGAGAGATTGAATTTGAATTAAAAGGGCCAATTAACTCCAATTAACCACAATTAATTAATGCCACCCTAGATAAATGTGAAAGTGTGTTACAACACTTTACAACACCTAAATAAGGTACAAGTTAAATAAATTTTATTCAAAAAGGGGCCCATAAGACTTAATGTAAATAAGTCCTAGAAAAGCATGAAAGTGTGTTACAACACTTTACAAAACCTTTGCAAAGGATCAATTAAGGTATGTTTTAGTCCAATAAAGGTCCTAGAATAGTGTGAATGTGTACAACACATTACAGCACCACTCCAAGATATCATTAATTTAGTTTTAATGTCAATTATCAAACCAAGTAAGGGAAAAAGGCTTACCTTTTTTGTTAGTACAACTCCATACATGCTTTCTTCTAATAAAGATCAATCAATCAAGGCTTCCCTCTGAACCATAGAAAAAAGTACCTTTTGCTTGACATAGGAATAATTCATAATAAATTAGACTTAATGAGGCCTTGATTCAAGTTTTTTGCTATGCATCCACACTAGGTCTTGGACTCTTGAAAATTGAATAACATGCTTTTATTGATGTCTTGTAAAGATGTTGTAGATCTTGTAAAATAATTTCATGCTTTTCCAAACTTAATAAACCTATTTTCCCCTTAATTCAACATTATAAAACATATTTTATTACATCATCACATTAATCTAGAAGGCTTGTAAAATAAACCTAATGATAATCTAGTGTTGTAATGTGTTATGCACATTCACATTGGTTCTTGTGCCTTCCTAGGCTGTGCGGACCTCATTTTAGTGTTGTAAAGTGTATTTAATTACATTTTCACATTGAATTATGTGTCCCAAGCCCCAATTTACCTTTACATCATCATTAATAGGCCCCTATGACTCCATATTATGCATCTTGAGGCGTAATTTGATCACATAACTGACATAGTCATCATATAAACCTAATTTTCTTACTTCTCGACATTCCAGCTAGTAAAAGTGACCCATGTGGGACTCATTCACCATTAGTGGTGAATTAGTCCCATCTAGGTGGGACCCATTCACCATCACCATTGGTGGTGAATGAGTCCCATTTGAGCCATTTTCAGGGTTTGATCAAGAAAAATTAGGTTTTAAGTTTAATTTTTCTCCATGTCATCCTTAGGGATCCAATTAATGTGTAAATTATGACTGCCTATAAATATAAGTCTTTAAACCCTAATTGATAATAACTTAACTTCATTCATCATTTATCTTCTTTCTCTTGTCAAGCAAGCTAGGGTTTCATCTTTCTAAGTCATCAAGATACCACTTTCAAACATTCAAGGGAAAATTCTTTATGTTTTTCTATAGACAATCAAAATCAAACATCATGACAAGGTAATAACTCCATTATTTCATGCTTCATTAGATTATTTTATCATTTTGGTTTAATTACCTAAAAGGGGTTTGACCACTTGGAAAACCCCCATCCCTAACAATTAACATTTTCTCTCTCTTCCTTTGTGTGTTTGCAGATTTAGATGCTTGGATGGCTTGGGCATGATTGAAGATTAAATTGCAAACTTGTTCAAGTCATCTCCACTTTTTCAAAGCCAAAATATACACAAAAAGTCACTTATAGGCTCGAATTTGGCAGTTTTAGAATGAGACACCTAAAGGTGCAAATTGAGTAGATCAGGAGCTCCAAATTCCATTTTTGAGTTTTCAGAAAGTCCAAAGTGGACTAATTCGCCATTAGTGGTGAATGATTCCCATTATACATGTTTTTTGAAGATTTTTGTAGATTTGGACACCCATTTGGCTAAAACAAGGTCTTGTACAATTATCCAAAATTGAGATTGATTCACCCAAAATGGTGAATGAGTCCCACCAGGCCTAAAAATCAACATCAACAACATTTCAAATGTCATTTCCAGTCTTCATCCACATTCCAGGTGCACACTTTCAGTTTGATTCATTTATGTTTAGTTTTGCATTCATTTCTAGGTGTTATTGTATTACACAACATGTTTTCAAACATCACTTGCTTCTTAGGTTTTGCATTCATAATCAATCAATTTAGTCAATTAGTTTCATTTATAGCATTCCATTTAGTCCTAATTTCATCATTCATATCTTAGTTTGAGTGAACCACCTAGATTTTGGGTGTGGGATCTATCTCTTTCCATTAGGTGAAAGACCCTAATTGAGCAAAAGAGACTTAGCATTCCTAGCCCCTAAAATCTACTATTCACCCTCTAACATATTTTATTCATGTTCTCTCTATTGATGCATTTGGTTACCTCCTTTAGAATTTCCTGCACCCAACATCTTATTCATGACATCACTATCCTTAATGGAGCAGTTGTACTAAACTCTAATTTCATTAATGATAGCTTATTATTTCTATAGAATTTAGACCTAAAAATGTAGCAAATATTTTTTATGTTCTAGATGTTTACTGTAATCTCTTAAACTCCCAACAATCCATGCCCAAAACTAAATTTTTAACTTCCCCCCATGCTAAATACATTTTGAGTGGCATCAACTTAAATATGAGGTGGTCTCTAGATACTTATTCAAATGAGACCTAAGTAGTTATGTATCTTGTTTACAATTTCATAATTTTAATTATGAATTAATATAAGAAGAATGACTAAATCTTTTGATTTATCCATTGAATTATATTTCAGTTGTTAAATATTTATCATCAACGAAAATACCTTTGTATTAATTGACTAGTCTTTTTCATTTATGACATTTCATTGTAATATTAAAAATGTTTGTTAAGCATTTATTTTACATTGAATTATTATGATGTAGACAAATAAAAAAAAACATAAATGAGAACTCTATCCACATAGATATTATTGAAGGTGTACCTTCTATCACGTAACTCTTTTAATACATTAAAAATATAAAACTATTATTCAACCAAAAAAACAAATCTCAAAATATTTTGGAATCGTGCTGATTAATCTACGGGTGTGATACGCTGGATTGACTTTTCTACATGATATTTTATGATAGCCACCTCACGAAAATTTAATCAAGAGCAGCTACAGTTGAATGGAAGACCTATAATTTCCGGTTAAACTGGCTGAGTATTCTACTAATTAGAAAATACTGCTCACTTTCTTCCTACGTATGGCATTTCTTTTCTTTTGCAAAACTATAACTTCACGCTAATTTCAGCCTGAACAGGTGAGTGAAGTTAAAGTTAGTTTTGCAGAAGAAAGATCTTATCTACGGGTGTAGTAAAGAGCCATCAAGAAAGATCTTATCTTTCCCTTTCTTGATTTCCTCTCCATAAGTTTGTTCTGGACTTTTCTACGAAAATCTTCCACCATGTTTAGAAAAGACTCCATTCCACGCAATTACCACCACAGATTGAAGTTATGACTCAGATTTCTCCGAGTTTTGTTGATATTGTCATTTCACTATTACACGTCTCATCTTTTGTTTTCTGATTGGAGATTGTATTCTAAAGTCAATGAAATGCTTCCATCAATGTCTTAAGTAAATAGCCAGTTGCTTTCAGTCCCAAAAAAATCCGCCTTCCATGCAGTTGCCTCCACATATTATTGCAGAAGCGTCTAGCTGAGTTTCGTACGGCATTGAATAGTTCAGCTCATTAAAGTCAATGAGGAGTCATTGAATAGAATATTATGCAACTTAGCCTAGATACAAATATATCCTAAATTGACTTGCAAAGAAAGATCAAAATATTTTAGAGTTGAGAATGATTCTAACTGACATTTGGATAATGAAACAATTCATTCAATTTATCTAAGTGTGAAAGGTTAAAGGAGATCCATAAACCAGTAATGCAATGGTGAATGTTTCATACAACCATTTATCTTATTGATGCAATCATCTAAGGAAATCACATTAACGAAAATTTGAAATTGCATAGAATCAAATCACTATATTTCTTGAATAGATTCAAGACACTTAAATGAAAAATTAATCACAAAATCTTAGATCTCACCAAGTTATTCACTACTAGAAAAATCATAATCAAATATTGTTCCCAAGATTTGAGTATAACAAGAAGCATGATCCTTTAATTGATGTTCAATTTTGCAGAATTACAAAATTAGTAGGAAAGCCGTGCTGAATTTGCATAAGTTTGCTGAAATTATTAAATGTCTAACCCATCAAAATGTCCCAAGAAGAGGCATATATAGCCACCTTGGGCACTCTAAAATTTTATATCTGAAAATAGTTTAACTGAAACCTTACCCTAGCAATTAGATCTAAACTAAAATTTTAACATCAATTACAAACTGAGTGGCAACTCTCAATGCCACTTTACAACACATCAACATTTGAGTTGATTTATTAAAATTATTTTTAAAAATAAAGAATTAAATAAGTAGACAACTTTCACACTAGTCCAGTGTACAAGATGTCATGGTGGCCCAAGATAATGCTTCAGAAAGAAGTGATTGCTTCATTCAAATTGTTGGAATCTGGTTGTTTGTAATATTTTAATTTTATCCTCTAAGCAAAGGTGGACTACTTGATCTTGTGTTGTAGCTCTCCAAACTCTCAATTTTTCTTTGAATTTCCAAATGGTAACCCCAAATTTCATAATCCAATCAATATATTCTTCCATTATTTGTTGATGAAGATAATTTTTAAACTCTTGAATTATTTGAACTATTGATTGTACTAATGAGGGATTTTCCCAAAAAATGCAAGATCTTTAATAAACCCCTCTATTTTGTCCATTAGCTTGTCAGTTGAGTCTTTACTCTTATTAAGTTTAGTCTTGCATTTGTTCAAAATTAGAATATATCCCTTCCATATTAAGAGGTCGTCATCTATTTTAGTTTCCATTTCCATTGCTAAAATCCCCTCATCACTAATTTAGTGATAGCTCTCCATGCTTCCCTAATTACCCTAAGGGATTGCAACTTTTCTCTTCATTCTTTTGTAGTTGGGATAACACCTTTTGGGATTGGGTGTTGAGTCTCTTTATTCAATGTTACTAGAAATGTGGGGACAAGTGTAGTTAAGTCAATAAAGGAAAACAAGTGATGCATATATGAACTTAGTTGTCCTACTTATGCTTTAAGTTCTTTTGTGTTCTCATCCTTCCTCATTTGTTCAAGTATTGTAGTGACAACTAACTGGAATGATTTATTTTCCTCTTCTCTAGGTAGTCGTTAAATTTGTAGAAAATAATGCAGCATACCCAGAATCTAAATCCATTTCCTACATAAACCCATGAGAGAAAAACATGCATGCAAGTAACCATAATGCATAGATCAAATAGGCAATCGACAAGATAACACAAGATAAACCTTGGGAAAACCCTCAAGAGGGAAAAACCCAACTTCGAAAAGCATCCATACCCCATCTATTATTCAAAAATAAAGCATACAAGAGTTACAATGAATACCTTTGAAGCATCAAGCCACTACAATGAATCCTCATGTGTCCAAGCATGAATCGACACATCCCATGCCATGCTTCACATATGCATTCTTCATAAAGTATCAATAATGATAGCCCACTCACCTAGCCAACCTTAACCACTAAACATGTGCTTGCTTTTATATATTCAAATTCACACAAATACAACCAAGTGGTAAGATGAAACCATGTGTCACAAAACCATGCGAACAAAAACTCATTGACCCCTCATTTAATATTGGGTACTAAATTTTCAATTTTTAAATATATCGCCAATATTAACTTATTATCACATGCCTCTCACACATTACATAATAATACAATGTTACAATACAACATAAAGTGGTCCTCAAATAATTACCTAGTGTGATTAACCACATCTCCTAGGTGATGTAAGTTTGTCATTATTGATGCAGTTTGGGAACATGAGCATGATGTGTATATATTGCTTGATCTGGTCTTATCATTGATGCCACCATTATTGTGATCACTCTAGCATGGTTTCAAAGTATTCTTCAAGATAGTTGTACAAAACGAGTTGGTTCAAAAAGTAAAATTATACAAAAACTTGGGTAAGTGTTCCTTTTGATAATATAATGGTTCAGTACACCAGCTTTTGGGTCCGCACTCCACCAAAAATTGAGAAGTCACTCTATGATTCTAACAATGTTTTTGTGATCATTAGATGTACCCAAATCCAAGAGTTCATGTTTTTTGGTGAAGTATCAAGAAGATATGATTGATAGAGTTTAGTCTTGTATATTATAGTTATTTTCTATACAAAGTGTTGGTGTGGGAGATTTTGCATACCTTCGCGGATAATTATTTTGGTCTACGATGTTGAAGATAAGATTTTGGATGATGGTTGAGTGGGAATTCAAAGTAAGATTGGGTTTTTAGTCACACGTTCGACAAATTGGGTAAAACAAATGGAAGTTTTGTGTTTAGGCCTTATTTAGGGGCAACCTGACATGTTTGATGTTATGAGAAGGATAAATAAGTGTTGTTACCCTATGTGAGATCTTTTCTAGATCCATCCTGATATATCTTAAGGTGATTTGAATTTTGGATTAAGGTGTGAGATGTGGATGAAATGTTTTAAGGATGTGACAAGCTCAATTTTGTGTGCTACTTCTAATTAGGCCAACCTAAATAATGTTACACTTGATGTGGATATAAATGATGGATTTATTTTAGTTTTTTATGAGTGTATGCAAGCATGATGTGAATGATGTACAAAAAGTAACATATATAATGTGAACTTGATATGTGTTGTACAAATAGTATTGCAAAAGTGTGTGAATTCAAAGCAAAGTAGAGCATTGATCTAGATCAGTGCAAATATTGTTTTGTACTTCATTGGAACTATAATCTAGCATATTGTAGATGCATTTGTAATAGTTCAATAGGCATTGAGCCACCCCTTTCTTCTTCTATCTTATTCTTTATGGGAAATGAGTCCACTGGACAGTGAGTCCACCTGCAGTGAATGTTTCTATAATATACTATATCTGGATATAATATATTGTGAGCTAACCCTCACCGTGCTTTTTCCCATTTTTGGTTTTCCAAGTTAAAATTATGGTGTTCATGTGTCATATGATTTTATGGATGTTTTATACTTTCATTCATTATTGTGGTTGAATTTATTTTGGTAATTGGATAACGAATGTCTAAATAGTTTAATAAAGGAATATTAATTCAGCCCCCCTTTCAGTATTCTGGATGTTCAACAATTGGTATCATGGCTTAGATCCTTGGAAGGATCTTAACCACTTTGGGAATATCTTGGAGTTTGAAAACATGGGTAATAGAAAGTTTCCTATTCCTCCAAAAGAGATTCTTGCTATTGGATATATAGAAGAAGATTTCATGCTTGACAAAGATGGAGAACTCAAAGTTGCTCTAGAAGATCTTATCAATGTCGAAGGTGAAAATAGAGATCTGAAGGAGAATCTTAAATAGGCAAATGAATGTATCATAAAACTAAGAGAGAAAATCAAAAACTTGTATCATAGAAAAAAGACAACTTGCTTGATTTGGGGAATAATTGATGATAAATTAGACTTAACAAGGCCTTGATTTGGTGTTGTGAGATGTTTTACACATCCACACTAGGTCTAAGATCCTTGCAAACTAAATAAAGTGCATTTAACGGTGCCTTTTAAAGGTGTTGTAAAGTGTTGTAAAAGACATTCACACCTCTCTAGACTTAATGAACCCATTTTCCCTTAATTCAACATTATAAAATGTATTCAATTACATCTTCACATCAATCTAGAAGGCCTGTAAACTAAACTTAACTTTAATCTAGTGTTGTAATGTGTCTTACACATTCACATTGGATGTTATGCCTTCCTAGGCTGTGTGCACCTCATTTTTGCATCGTAAAGTGTATTTAATCACACTTTCACACTGAATTCTATGTCCCAAGCACTAATTGACCTCTACATCATCACTAATAGGCCCCTATTAGTCCATATTGTGCATCACGAGGCAATAATTGATCAAATACCAAACAAAGTCATCATATAAACCTTATTTCCTTACTTCCTAGCATCTTAGCTGTCAAATGGGCCCCTCTGGGACTAATTCGCCATCTGTGGTGAATCAGCCCCTGCTAAGTGGGACTGATTCGCCCAAGGTGGAGAATGAGTCCCATTTGGACTATTTTTTACTTTTGAGTGGGAAATTTTAGAATGTAAGTTTTGTTTTTCTTCATGTCATCCTTGGAGATTCAATTTATGGGAAAATAAGGTGAATTTCCTATAAAATCAAGACTCTAAACCCTAATTCGCATCCAATAACTCATTTCCACAATTCATTCACTATCCATCTTCTCTTTCAAGTCAAGCAAGTTAGGGTTTCATCATTACAAGTCATTAAGATTGCTTACTAAGACATTCATGGGAAAATTCTTCATGTTTTGTTGTAGAAATTAAAGATCAATCTTCATGGCAAGGTAATAACCCCATTATTGCATGCTTCATTACATTCTTTTCTCATTTTGGTTTAATTACCTACAAAGGGGTTTGACCAAGGCAAAACCCCATGCCCTAACATTCCATATTTCTCTCTCTTGTCTTGTGTGTTTGCAGATTTAGGCATCTTGGAGGCTTAGAAATCATTGAAGATCAAGTTGCAAAGTTTTTCAAGTCATCTCTTCATTGGATAAGGAAAAATATCAATAAAAAGTCACCTTCAGGCCTGAATTTGAAGTAGAAAGTGTTGATCGAAGGATCTTGTTTCCACCTTTGAATCTTTAGAAATTCAAAATTGGAATCATTCACCATGGGTGGAGAATGAGTCCCATATCCAGGCTTGATTTTAGTTTTCTGCATTTTTGCATACCCATTTATTTGAAATGGGATCTGAAACAGTTTCACAAGACTAGAACTGATTCACCCAAAATGGTGAATGAGTCCCACCAGGCCTAAAAATTAGGATCAACAACATTCCAGAAATCATTTCTTGTCTTCATCAATATCTTAGGTTCACACTTTCAGTTTCATCCATTTCTGTTGCAGTTTACCATTCATTTCTAGGTGTTTTTGCATTACATAATGTGTTTTCAAACAAGTTTCATTCTTTAGTTTCCATTCAATATTCAATAGCTTTCATTTTTTTCCTACATTTCAATCATTTCATTTAGTCATAATTTCATCATACATACACTAGTTTGAATGAACCACCTAGATTTTGGTGTGGGATCTATCTCTTTCCTTTAGGTGAAAAACCCTAATTGAGCAAAAGAGTCATAGCATTTCACACCCCAAAAATATATGGTTCAAAACTTTAGAGAAAGGCATAAGGAATTCAATGAAAATTTGAAACAAGAAAATAAGAACATGACTAGATTGAAAGTCCAAGTAGAAGAAAAGAAAAGGAATGAGGAATGTCTAAATGTAATGGTAGAAAGAAAATCTAATGAATGCATGAGGCTGTTGGGAGATTGTTGGATGTTGTGGATGTGTTGCTGATATGTGGTTGTCATTGATGTCAACACTATTAGAATTAGGTGTATCTATTGTTGTATATGTCGAGGATACTAAAAAAATTATAAGAAAAAGTGTTCCAGGTTCCCAGTGGAACTGTGCAGGTCATGAAGGCGTTTTGTTCTGTACATAAAATATTAGCTGATGTGGATTAAAGGGTTTATTGTTGAGTATGTCTAGATCATCTACCAGAAGTTTCAGAGGTCTGCGTGAAGTTCTGTGAGTTATGGCTTGATAGTGTTTTTCTAGTCTTTGTCAGTGTTCTTGAATGAAGATTGTGTGATTCTGGTTATCTCAATTGTTGTGGATGATTCTCTATTGTTTCTTGGTGTTCTCAGATGTCTCTAGTTCATTCTCTATCTTTGTGGTACATCCACTTGATCCAATGAGCTCGTGATTGAAGATCTTTTCTTGCGCATGTTCAATTTTTCATGTTCCTGGCCAACATGTTGATGATAGCATGTTGCAAATGTTTGAGGAAAAATTAATTAAAGTATTTTGTGTTGGAGATATTAATTTAGGTCTCAACAATGTTATGGCTGACCTTGGTGGGTTTGCATTAAAATTTAGCTATTAATCTGGGCCGACATTGAAAATATAATTGGAACTATAATCAGGCTTGAGCATAAGCTATTTTCTGAGTTCATACCCTCCGGATTTTTAATCCAACTTTGTTGGGTAGTGAGCCCCTTTTGTAATTGAGTAGTGAGCTCTAGGCAGTGTGCCTAAATGCATGTGCATTCCCCTTATTGTTTTTCATTATACTTTTAGTAGGGTATAATCTTGTGGACTAACATCCATTGTTGTTTTTCCCCTAATAGGGTTTCCACGTAAAAAAATCTTGGTGTTCTTTGTCTCTCTGATGTGTTAATTGCTTATGGTTAATTTTTCATTCATCAAATCTTAGATTAAGGATAAGTTAAGCTAGAAATTTTTTTAATTTCTATGACAACTAATTCACCCCCCCTCTCAGTTGTTTGTCCTTGTTTTGCCAACAATTGGTATCATAGAAAGTTCCTCTAAAGAATTCTAATAGCTTGAGGTGATCCAGGATGGAAACATTCAAGAAGGACAGTCCTAGATTTCATGGCACCAACTATTCACTATGGAAAGTCAGGATGCAATTTCATCTAAAGTGCATTGTTGATGCTTATTGGAATATTACAAGAGATCAATATACTATTCCTCAGAATGATCCCTCCTCTACTAATGAGATCAAAGATGATGAAAGTAATAATGGAGCTATGGAAGCATTGGTGAGCACTCTAAAAGATTTGAAGATGGCTAATGTGATAGGTCTATAGAAAGCCCATGAGATCTGGACGAAGCTGGAAAATTTGTATGAAGGAGATACATAGGTGAAGATGGCTAAGCTACAAAACTTAAAAGGAAAGTATGAGAATCTGAAGATGGGTGAAGATGAAAATATTACTTCTTTTATGCAGAGAGTAAATGAAATAGTGCTAGGTATTAAATGTGTCGGTGGTTTAGTGAGTGAGGATGAAATTGTGGCTAAGATACTCAGATCCTTGCCTCCTTACAAAATGAAGGTTCATGTTATTGAGGAATTTATGTCTATAAACAAGATGACAAGAGATACACTGATAAGGAAGCTTGCTACTTTTGAAATAAGTGAATCTGGTGAATCTACACCAAAAATTGAATCTACATTCAAAGAAACTGTATCCAGAAGTTGCATGCAAAGATACAGTCCAGGAGAGAGCTCCAGAAAGATATCTAAATATGATGAAGAACTGAAATAGCTCGAAGACAAAGAAAGAGAAGGACAAGAACTGGAAGCACTGATTGAAAAGCAAGAAGGAAGAGGAAAAGGTAAGTATGAAGATGCATTTCCTATTAAATGTTTTTCATGCAGTAATAGGTCATTTTGCATTAAGATGTCCTGAAAGAGTTCCTAGGTCTAAGCCTAGAAAACCTAGATTCTAAAAGAGATGCTACTTTGTTGAAGAAGCAGTAACTGATGATGAGTCTAATAAAGATGATGGAAATGAAGATGAATGGACTTTCATTGCTACCATTAAAAATAAACATGTGCCTACTGAATCTACTAAAGATAAGAAAGCTCTTGTAGCTTGAGTTGAGGAGAAAGATGAGTGGGTCATTGATAGTGGATGCTCACATCATATGACCGGTGATAAAAGCAAGTTTGTGAGTCTAGAGAAGTATGACAGTGGGCTTGTAAGATTTGGAGATAACAATGCTTGTTTGATTCATGGAAGAGGTTCTATTAGCCTTGGTGGTAAGGAAAACACTGATGATGCTCTCTATGTTGAAGGCCTAAAGCATAACTTGTTAAGTGTTGGACAGATGGTACACAAGGGATATGATCTGCAGTTCAAGAATGGAAAATGCAAGATTCGTAGGAGTTCCAAAAACATGATTGCTACTAGTGTGCAAAATAAAGGTAATATTTTTCACTTGAATACTACTAGTGGAAGTTGTTTAATTGCTCAAGTAGATGAAAGTTGGTTGTGGCATAGGAGGTTGTGTCATGTAAAATTTAACAACATTATCAAGATAAGTTCTACTCAAGCAGTAAGAGATATTCCTAGGTTAGTGAAGCCTGCTTATGTAATCTACCAAGAATGTCAGATGGGTAAACAAACTAGAGTCTCCTTTCGGAGAAAAAAATTTCATTAAAATAATGTGTTGGAACTGCTACATACTGATCTTTGTGGTCCCTCTAGAGTTAGAAGTATTCATGGAGAAAGGTATTTTATGCTGGTCATTGATGATTACTCTAGAATGATTTGGGTTTCCTTTTTAAGAGAAAAGTGTGAAGCATTGGACAAGTTCCAAAGTTTCAAGGCCATGGTAGAAAATGAAAAAGGTTTGAAAATCAAATGCCTGAGATCTGACAGTGGTGGTGAATTCATTTCAAAAGAGTTCAATTCTTATTGTGAAGAACATGGAATTAAAAGGAAGTTATTTTCTCCTCGAACCCCTCAATAGAATGAAGTTGTAGAAAGAAAGAATAGAATAATTTTGGATGCTCCCAGAACAATGGTGATGAAAGGGAATGTGTCTCAGATGTACTGGAGTGAAGCTGTAAGCACTGTTGTATATACTTTGAATCAGGTAAATGTGAATGGTAATTCAGGTAAGACCCCTTATGAATTATGGTTTGGTTACAAGCCTACTATTAAGTATTTCAAGATCTTTGGAAGCAAATGTTATATCAGGCGAGATAATGATATAGGAAAGTTTGATGCTAAAAGCGATGAAGGGATCTTCCTAGGTTACTCCACAAAGAGCAAGGCATACCGATGCTATAACAAAAAAATGAGAAATATTGTTAAGACTGTAAATGTCAGAATTGATTAGGACTCTGTCAAATCATCCAGACGATGCAGCTACGATTCAGATGAAGATAACACAAATCAAGGGAGGAAAACTCAAATATTGAATCTACTTCAAATTATTCCATATGTTCTGGTGAAGCAACCACAAGTTGTTCCGGAAAATCAAGTCAGTCATGAAGCACAGACAAGTGCAAGTGTAGAAGAAAGATCAGAAGACATAGAAGTCTGGGAAAGTCTCAAGACTCCAAGATTGAAGAAAGCTCTGTATGGAATCAAACAAGCCCCTAGATCCTAGTACGCCGGATTGGAAAAATATCTACTAAAGGTTGGATTCACTAAAGGTATTGTTGATAGTAACTTATACTTCAAATTAGATCATGATAAGGAGTTAATCATAGAAGTCTTTGTTGATGACATCATTTTTGGTGGAGATGATAATTTATGCATGAAGTTTGCTGATGATATGAAGAGTGAATTTGAGATGAGTATGATTGGTGAAATGAAGTTCTTTCTGGGATTGCAAATTACATAGTTGGACCAGGGGATTTTCATATATCAGTCCAAATATGTGAGAGAACTATTGAAAAAGTTTGAAATGGAAGACTCCAAACCTGTTGATACTCCCATGGTAATAGGATGTAAGTTGACTCAGAATGATGACTCTCCTAAGGAAAATCAAACCAGATATAGGTCAATGATTGGTGGATTGCTCTACTTGACTTAGACTAGACTAGATATTATGAATGTTGTATGTATGGTCACTAGATTTCAAGTTGATCCAAAAGAATCACATGTGATTGTTGTTAAAAGAATATTTAGATATTTGAAAGGAACATGTGCCCTCGGCACACATACCCCATTCAGAATGGGGACCCTCTTTTCTTTCGCCTTGCCGGGCCGTTCTGTTGCCACCTCGTTTTGTGTGCCACCATTTTGGTGTCCCAGATGGTCAACGTACCTTCAAACTCTCATCTTAAACTGACCATGTGTTTCTCACTCCATCTTAGTCAAGTCCTAGTCCCTTTCAGACTCTTCTTGGGAGTTTTCCTCTACCAGCAGCCTTGGGGCCTAGCGGGCCCACCCCATCGGGTTTCCCTTTCCGGGTTTCCGTCGGGTGTTCGCTATTCCAAACGGCGGAAGGCTCCCGCTTTCCCGAACCCCAAGCCCTGGTTCCCTATTTTCCACCATTTTCAAATTTGCAAAGTTTTAGACTACCTTTGCCCGCACCAAGTCCAGTCCACCAGACTTCCATCACCATATTTCTCTGTCGACTTCACCATTTCTGACAACCGATCTAAGGCGTCTTTTCACATTCTATACTTCGGGTCTCCCTTCGTTGTCCATTTCCAAAGTGTAGCTTCAGATGACTGTCGATCCACGTCCTCCTCGACCCCGGACCCCATACCTCCTACCGCCGTCCATAGATTTGAATTCTACCAACCCACTGGCAAACCGTATGGGCATTAAATGGAGCCATTAAATGCATCTGAGGGTATAAATGTAGGGGCCAACCGCTCATTTTCATTTTTCAAGTTTTCTAGAAGTGATCAGAGTGCTTTTCAGAGATCATTGCATATGTCGCTTGTTGCCTTCACGTCTGAGATCATCACTCGACCTCCCTTAGTCGATTCCACACCTTTTCCTATCAGACTTTCGAGGTAGGTTCACCGCTCATTGCACTGAGGTGTTTTTTATGATTTTACATTTAAGATAATGAACATGGGATAAAAATGAATTTAACTGATAAAACACAATAAGACCTACAAAACCCATGTTTTGAAACTCCTAAAAACCTTCAAAGTCACTTTCTAGCATCAGGCTGGAACCGCACATCATCGCTGCCATTCTTTGCCGAGGGCGTTCGCGCCCTCTGGGCCTGACCACTCATGTCGCCATTAAAAGAACCCTGAAAATGATGAACTTACCAAGTGGCGAAGTTCCCTCTCGCACCCGCCACCCTGGATCGTCGTCGTCCAACCGCTGTTAAACTTGGAATTCGAGGTCTGGCTTCTCTCCCTTTCCACCTCGCTAGGATTCCCATTCCAGGATTCCCCGGGGTGTTTTCCGTTCCAAACGGTGGAAGGCTCCCGCCTTCCTAGACCCCGAACCCCATTTCGTTGGATTCTGGCTGTTCAAATTTACAAACTTTTTGGTTGCCTTTGCCCGTCCTGGGTCTGTCTCGTCAGAATTCCATCCCTAGGACTTTCCCTTGCCCTCGCTGTTCCCTAACGACGAACTAAGTGCACCTTTCCACCCTTCAGAGTCTAGTCTTCTTCTTTCCGACTTGAGTTGAATGATGGACTTTTCTGTCATGACCGTCAAGCCCTGGTCTGCGGACTTCCATGCAACATTCTCTGTTTGAAACAGCCATCGAGCTGCATCCCCCTGACTCCCAGGTCCCACCCTTCCATTTGCCGACTCTGCTTCCTCCAGACTCCACCCACCTAGGTTCCCTCCACCTTTTTCTAACGCAAAAGAGAAAAATAGGCATGTCTTTCTGAGTCACAGGTTCTGACCCGTCAATCGTCTACATAAAACTACACATAAAAGACCAGTGACCAAACACTCTGCCCGGTCGAGTCTACCGGGCTGCTTCTTTCGGGCTTCCGTGCAATGACCACCATTTTAAATGATGAAATCCATCAACCAGCTTTTAACCTTCTAGGTCTTGGACCCTGGAGTTTCGACCCTGGAACTCGGTTTCCCCCAAGCCATTGCAGATAGTAAACTCCCAATAGCTTTCGGGCCCTGAGCCTCTGGGGGCCCCAAAGTTGACCAAAATGACCTCAAATTTGACCCTCTCTGACACAAGCCTTTCAAACCATCAAAATGTGAAGATGGGAAAAACCACCCGGATCACCCCAACCTGTTCGCCCTTTCAAAACAACATTCCTACCAGGGAAATCTGGCCCCTTGGGCCTAGATCATCTAAAACCCCTTCAGAAAGTGACTAATGACATTTGATAAGTAAATATTTAACTTCATTAATCATATGATGTCTAATTGGATTGACTTCACAGGATTTTGGAAAATGTTAATGCTTTCATGATTGATTATACTCATTACATCTATGTTTGTAGGATATATGGAATCGGGTACAGGACCCTCGGGGGAAGTTACAGAAAAGGACAAAGGAAAGAAAGGAGGAAAACCTCCTCGTGGAAGAGAAGACAAAGATCAGATGAAATACCAGTTCTAGGGTGAGCCTCTACATTCGAAAATCATCACCGACTGGAAGGAGATCACCAACACTAATATCGGCCACGTTGATATTGATGAATTCAAGCAAAGGGTTAGAATCCACCCAAAGACTGATCATTCAAGATTAATTAGACAGAGTGAGATTGCAAAAGCCACAGGCTTCCCCCCATCTCTCATAGCCCCTGAATTTGTCATGGCCTACCGGCAGGCCTACCAACCACAGACAAGAACCATCATTGATAGAGACGAGAATGTCCTCGCTAATATGTCAGTTGAGGGAATTACCAGAACTTTTCACATTCCTACCTTTGAAGAGATGGATATGCCCACCATGGAGGAAGGGAAGGAAACATGGGATGAAAACCCAATGGGCTGTAAGAAATTAATAAATCAATACTAGCTCAAGGAGAAAAGGGGTAGTGCTGTGAAGGTTCCTCAAGAGCTCTTTCGCATCGATTTCTTTGTGAACTACCATGACCTAGTAACCATGTTGTTGAGCAGGGTCATGGGTTGCCTCCCCACTCCTGCATTTTTCCAAGAGTGGATGGTATATTTTGTTGAACAAATCCTTCGTGGGGATAAAGATGTCACCACAAAAGCCTCATTCTACTGGGGAGGCATTATAAGCGACTGCTTCCATGAGCAATTTATGAATGTAAAGAAGAGCTCAAAATTTTACATGACCTCCTATTTGGTCTACTCACTGGTGGAGCAGAGGCAATACGCTGAATTATTTGTGGCACTCGATGAGGATTCGGGTTGAAGATTGAAAGCCTATGACCGATATCCCCAACTACAATTTAGAAAGTTTAAGAAAGAGTACTGCAGGGTGAATGATGCCTTCATCGGCCACATCATCAGACTGCTAGGATGGGATTTTGAGAGAAGGGTCTCACACAGTGCATGGGCATTCTTGAAATGATATGCCTTTCTATTTATACATTTCCCAAAATTCATATATATTCATTCCTAGGGCTTCACAGAAAGGCCGAATAAGCTTCCCTGGCACCCCAATGACCGGATCATATTGTTAGAACTTTCCTAGTAGTTACACCATATACACTTAGTCCTTGGCAGTAAACACTTGGCAGGGATCCCTTATCCCTTAGCCTTTGGTCAAGGGATGTATAAATTGCAAACTTCCCAGTGTGCTGGGAATTTTGAAAAGGAATTGGAAGAGTACCATTTCCACCAACACACTGCTCACTCGCGGATGGACCCATATGGGCATATAAGAAAGGCATTGGGACCAGGGTATGCACACCTACATCATGTTGAATATTTTTGCGCAGATTGTCAGAGTGACAAGGAGGTGTGTGCAAGGAATTACATGTGGATGACCGCATACTTTGTGAGAATGGTACATCTATTTCCTATACCAAACCAAGTTGAGGAGGACGAGGGCATTGTCATGGACCCCAGGTACGCTGTAGTCACTAATTTTCCACTGCCAATGATAGACTGGAATGAACAGGAGGTCGATGAGCTCGACATTGTGACTAAACCAATCATAGCTTGAACCAAAGAATGGATTGATGGACAAGTAGCTCAATTAAAGCAATAAGGGGTTATACTGACATATGAAGGGCTCAAGAGTGAGCCTAGTGCCATAGAATATGTCACCACAACAACTTCAATAGGCGGGACATCCAAATCTTCTCTGATCACAAGATCGAAGAAGAGGAAAGGGACCAAAGCGGAATAGTCTCCAAACCCCAAAGTTTATTCAAGGAAAGATCCAGGAGACTCACCTCCTAAGAGGCCCGAACAGATGGGAAGCATCGCAGAGTAGCCACCAATTTAGGAGGATCCCCTTCAAGAGGGTGAGGAAGGGTAGATAGATCAGCCAAGACCTCCTCTGGCTCTCCCTGTCTTTGCCACCCTTATGCCTATTTCCCAAGCCATGGTCGCTACATCCCCACCTGTAGTGGACATCTCGGCCCATCTCACCTCCTCTCCCCTGGTGAGGCCCATAATAATGAATGACTCTTCCTCCGCTGCAACTACTCGGGCTTCCTCCACTGCCATGTCACCTACTATATCACTCCCATTAGCAGCAGTGACAACGCCAATGCCTGCACTAGCAATACTAGAGGCTTTCTCGCATCACATGGAGAATGTCCCCTCCAAAATTTCTTAGATCTTTTTGGATCCCACCATAGAAGCTTCCATAGCATGGGTTCACACCAGTGCTACACCTTCCCAACCTCCAAGGGGACCATCGACAATGGAGGCCACAATATTAATCTTCGAAGAATGGGAGAGGCAAGAGAAAGAAGCCTCGAAAGCAACGGAGGAGGAAGTCGATGAGTACCATGAACACTGAAAAATTAATAGGGTGGTCTATGATGAAGAAGGAACGGGGTCTTCTAAGAGCAAAGATGAAGAGGAGGGTGTAGGTAGTAAAACTATTGTGTAGACCTTCGACGATGATCTCGAAGAGGAAATGGCCAAACAACTGAAGCATGATGAAGAAGAGGCAGAAAGGTCACCCCATAGAGAAGAACAAGAAGGTGGTAGGATAACGGAAATGGTAGAACTCCCTATAGGGGGAAAACTGGAGGTTGTGCCACCTCCTTACAAAGAGGAAGGAAATGTAGAAGAAGACAACCTTGAGGAGCATGGGCACGATGATAAACAAACTGAGGAGAAAGGGAAGGAAATTGAGATAGAGGAAAGTCTCCAAGGGAGATTGACTACTAATCCTCCCGTCAAATGCCTCACATTCATCCAAGACTCGGATGAGGAAGAAGGAGACATGACCAAAATGAAAAAAAAGACTCCCACAAGTGAACAAATGGAGATCCAAATAGGGGAAGGTGAGGGTGATCGAGAGTCGACAAAGGGAAAGTCTACCATGCCCAAATGGCTAGAGTGGAAGCTTGAGAAGAGGACTCCTACCCCGAAGGATCTAAGAGTGATGCTAGAAGCTATCCTAGCCTAAGCACAAATCTCAACCAGGAAGGAGAAGAAGCATAAAGTTAGGTCCAGGGTAATGATGAATTCTTTCAGATCCTAAACAGTGCAAATAGCAACACCGATGGTAGGCCAGGAGGGAGTAAGTTATACCATCTCCACCATTAACTTGGGGATTGCTACCAGAGAACAGAAGGTGGAACATCTTGAAGAGTCAGTAGCTATGGTGGTGCACCTAATACAATAAGATAAGGTGTCAAAAGACGAGCTCAAAGCACAAGTAGCCACCTTGACAAATTACATCCAACAATGGTCTTCAATGGATGACATGCCTACCACATCCGTGAGTCCACCCCAACTATTATCCAAAGAACATATTGACAAATTGGAAAAGTGGAAAAACTTGGATAAGACTACAGAGAACTGGTTCCAACAAGTCTTGTACATTGGGAACATGGGTATCAGTTGGGCTGTTCAGATAGCCAATAAGTTCTTATATTTACAAAAGGCCCTGGATGGAACCAAGAAGCTTTGCACGGACTTCCCTGCAACATATAACTCAACCTATCCAAAGATTGAGGCCATCCTCCAGCTACCAAAGGTCACGTGGGAAAAGGAGCTCACATTCAAAAAGGATGACCATTGGTTGGTGGACGTGTGGAAGCGATATTTTGATAACAAGAGGGAAAGACTAGAGCAGATAATGGATAAGGTGGATCCAGATATTGAATGGGTTAAGGAAATCAGGGTGGACTATGCCTGGTATTTGAAGCTTGTGATGGGATATGACATGCTCGCAGTGTAAATGGATCTGGAGAAAATATAGAAGAAAATGGAGGATGGTATGTTTGATGAGATAATCATAGATTTCATGAGTTTTTCCACTCGTTCCTTCGTCCATTCGAAGTTGTTCAGAGATCACGCCGCAAAGTATGACGAAGACTGGAAAATACTTGAGGACAACTCAAAAGAATGGAGTTATCAGATGCTATGGTCTGAGATCATAGAGGTTGACAAACTCCAACTGGTGATTCTAAAATCCATGGCATATGCAGCTTTGAAGAAGCAGGAAGGCAGCCCTATTATCAGTGAAGAACTCCTAAAGGAATAGCTACAACAAAAAGAGCAATCAGCAAAAGACAAAATTCTACAGTGTTGTCACTAGATGACGAAATAGGGATATGGACAAAACTATATTTTAAATTGTAATATATTGGGGGTAGGTAGAACCATAGTTTGTAGTGAATCTTCGCCACACAATGAGATTGAATCTTGGCCATTCGTTCTAATTTTTGGGCACTATAAATAGGGGGTCTCCTCTCTTTTCCAAAGGGAGTTGAGTTGTTGTAAAGACATATTGCTGAAATTTATAATGAAAATACATTGACTTGGTGCATTTTCTGAATTCTTCACATGTTTCGTGATTCAATCTCCTTTGCTAGATGCTTTATTTAGATTTACATTGTTGTTTTAAGTTAGATTTAAAATTCTTAGATAGATTCTGATAATGTTGTTCCGTGGTTATGAAAATCGCTGCTGTGTAGATGCCTTCCTAGTCCACACTTGTTTCCATTTGTTGTTGGTAGATGGTAGTGTAAAGTTCATCTGGGCTTGAATTCAAAGCTTCCCCCCACATTTTATCCTTTTTCATGCATATATATGGTGAATGAATGGTGAAATATCTACAGGCCTTAGAAGATAGCACAAATTTCATGAGACTGTGAGATTTCTAGTTAAGTGAAATTTTGTTTGAAGGAAGTTGTCCATGGCAGGAACTCCATGATTGTTGTTCATAGTTAGTTGTAGACCCAAGAACCTTCTCTCTTCCCTGCTCATTTTCCTTTTTTTTAAGAAACAACCCATGCTAAGGTTCATTGCACATTGTAAATCCAAACTTAAAGAAAACACTAAAGTTTTAGATTGTTGTTTGAACCTACAACAAATTTCACCGTAACTCCCATCTCAAAAACTTCAAAATTTAAGATCCACTTCGCTTCCAGTTATGTAATTCTGCCCTATGATTACTAGGAAAATCACATCAAACATCAAATGACGAATTCCATGCAAGTCATGACCTAACACCCAAGAGACCTTGGGGAGATTTTTAGCAACTTGCCTATTGGAGGTTTCCTTTCAAGAGAGGTGATGCATCTATGCATTTCCTGTGTTGAGAAGTGCATTAAAAACACATCAATAGAATTGGTGCTAGAAGAGGGCCTTTTGAAGCTGGATCAAATTGGATCATTCTCCCCGGAATGATTTCAAAGAGTTTTACAGTTGACACCAAACAAAGGAGAATTTTGAGAGTTGCAGCCCCCCACAAGGGAAAAATGAACTAAGGGAGGAAACGTCACCTCTTCCTCTTCCCTTCCACCTTCACCTCCATTCAGCTCTTGTTCATCTTCCACCCAGCCATACCAAAAAAAATTTCCACCTCTTGTCTTCGGCAGCTAGGAAGTTGCCTCTCTCCAAGCCCTATCAACCCAAGGTACAGTCTAAACAGCCGTAGCCCAGGTACAGTCCTAGGATGCTATTTTACAATAGGTGTAGTTCCCAATTGCTGTCCTTAAACAACCAACATCACCTCCACCTCCCGCCATGGCTTGGTTGCAACAAAATCCTTCACCATTGCAATTTGGTGCTTACCACGATATGCACAAGAATCTAGAAGGCTTTTGTTCAAAATTCCATCCTCATGACCCGCAAAGGACTACAGAAGAACACATTAAGATATTTGAAACAACAATTATGGATATGCAGGTTGGTCATGAAGACATTGCATGCCACCTTTTTCCACATTTGTTGGGTGAGGAGGCCTTTTATTGGTACATCAATTTGCTGAGGGGGTCCATTACTTCATGGGAGCTCATGAAGAATGCTTTCTTGCATAAGTATAAGATTCCAATTAGCCCCTCGGAGCTATACCAATAGTTTATGTCTATCTAAAGGGAAGTTAATGAACCTATTGGATCCTTTAATGATCCTTTTCATCATGCCTTTATGAGAATTTAGGATCCATACATACATAATGATGTTGTTTCCCTTCCTGTCTACTATGCAGCATTGGACAATCTTATGTCAGCATTGGTAAAAAGGATGCTCTCGCCGCTCACCACGCTAGTAACTGTTTATGTGGAGGTTGTTGTTGCTAGTGCGGATTTGGGACAAAACATCTCTGGTCCGCTGCCTTCTTTGGGACCAGTAGCTCATCCGATGCAAGTTCAAGGGCTTAATCAAGCATTTTCTCATCAGACTCCTCTTATGAACCAAGTGCCCCAACTTCCTATTGTTCTGCACCCCAGACAACCAATGAATTACGCACCTCTTGGGACTTCTTATTTGCAGCCTCAACAACAACAAAGTTATCCTCAGGCTCCCCAACAATACCAAACATACTCTCAATAGTCGTAAGTACCTTTGTACTTGTCAGGACCAGAATCCCCCCCTGCACATCAAAATCAGCTGGTGGTCCCGCCTGTCTTTCTCCAAAATCTAGTACCACACCAAAGCAGCAACACTGAGAAGGAAAAACTTGAAGAGCTAACCGAGATGATAAATAAAATGTCTACAGAAATGACACATCTAAAGAATCAGAATAATCATTTGCAGGTATCCCAGTGTAGCATCCAGACTAATTTTAATCAAGAAAACAGAGACAACAGGAATGGTAGGGACAACTGGGAAGCAAGCACTTCTTCTGGGAAGAACTATGATAAAGGGTAGAATTCAAATCAAAACTTCGAAAGGAGACCTTCTCAGAGGAAGAAACCATGACAATGGGGATTAAACTTATAAATATTGGCCTATTAATGGTATGATTGGAATAAACTAAGGTCTTATACAAAGGTTTGGATTAAAGGAGAATAATGGGGGATGAATGTTGGATAATGGATAGGAGGTGGAAAGGCTTGTTGATAGATAGATGGAAAGGATTGCAAGGTCAACATTGGCACACACCTTGAAGGGTGGTGGAGTGATGGAGGAAAAATGGATTTGGAAGGTGATAGGTTTTTAGATGGGAGATTGGAGGAAGCTTTTGGATTAGCAAATTTGGATGCCAAATTGGATTTTATTGCTTCTATTATACTTTTAGGAATCCACAAGATTTTTGAGTTTGATATTTTCTTTGTGGGCCTTTGTGGCCTTTTGAAATTTTCTTTTGATTTATGGACCTTTGTGGTCTTGGATATTTTTCATTTTTCTTTGATGGCCTTTGTGGCCTTTGTGATTTTTCTTTTGATTTTGGATCAATTTTTCTTTTATTGTTGCATGTCTCTTCAAGGAGACATGTTGATCCTTTGATACATGTGGATTTTGATATGGAAGCTTTTGAAATTTGACACCCAAATTGCCTCCAAGAGCAATGGGAGGGGTGGATTAGGATGAATGGTATGGAGGTAGAATGTATGAATGAGTGTAGTTATAATTTTGAAAGTGTATCAAGGATGTGTGCCTCTATTGTTTTTTGAGGAATAGGATATGGACCTAGGATAGATGGAAGGTTTGATGAACTAGGATGAGGGTCTAGGATAGATGGAAGGTTTGGTTGATTAGGATGATAACCTAAGATAGATGGAAGGTTTGATGGACTAGGAAACTTAGGTGTATAACCAAGGCCATGGTAATATGGATTTTTTTGGTCAGAAATGGGTTCCAGAATACCTTGTTCATGAAAGCCTAATCCTTTTCCTTTGTAGTTCATACCTTGACACATTCATCTACCAATGGGATATGTGTTGTTTTTGAAAGAAGATGCAAGTCCATTTTGGGGAGGATATGATATGGATGAAAGGATAGATGTTGGAAGTAAACCAGAGTGGATAAAGGTGGAGGATCCCAATTTGTAGGTGTGAGGTTCATGGATAGCTTGTATAGGTGTGCTAGACTCTTGACATGGGGATGATGGGGAACTTTGATCTTGACTTGGAAAAGGATCACGAGGTGTAGGAGATGGACTAGCTTGCTCTGTATTATGTATGGAATCATCATGAAGTGGTATGGAAGGAATATATTTATCTTGAGAAGGATGAAAATCCTCATGGAATGAAGGGATATCCTCGAACAGAATCATATCTTGATCTTGATGAGGAAGGGAATCGTGAGATTATGTAGAAAGAATATCTTGATCATCGGATGGTAGAAAATCATTAGATAGGATGGAAGAATTATCATGCTCTTGGGATGCAATAGAATCATGAGATGGTATGAATTCATTAGATGGGGTGGAAGAAGAACTCAAAAGGATAATTTTCTCTCGAGATGGAAAGGAATCATTGTGGATAAAAAGTGAAAGGAGGGGATCATCATATAATTCTTGAGAGATTCGATCTTGGTCAAAGATTGGAAGAACTTGTGGAATTTTGGTATCATTGGATGAAGAGGGAAGAATGTTTTGATCTTGAGGTGTAGAGGAGTCTATGCTAGCATGGTTTGGATTGAGAGATTGATAGGAATCATCGGATGTAGAAGATATGATAGAAGAAGGTGGTTGGACGGAATTGTTAATTTGAGTGAAAGAATCCTGAGATCTATTTTGACTTATGAGAGATGAAGATAGATGCATGACATGGTAAGATTGTTCAATATCATTTGTGTTTGAGGACTTTGATTTGGGTTTCTCATTTAACTTTTTCAAGAACTTAAAGACATTGAATTTTGATGATGTGGTTTTGGGTGGAGAAGGTATCATGTCCAGATTTTTGTCAGAGGAATAAGAACAAATGCTTGACAGAAAATATCTTTATTTGGTTGTTTCCCTTTGCATATCCAAGATTTTTTGTTGAAGGTTTTTCATTTGATGAGCTAAAGAATTCAATTGATCCTCGTATATTTCAGCCATGGTGTTTTGAGTTTCAATTTCCTGTTCTTTGAGTTTATGCTTTTGGGATCTTGTTAAAATGGGTATACAAGTGATGAAGGTTTGCTAAATTTTGATCGTTGTTTAGGAGCACCCAAGGAATACCTAGGTTGAAATAGAACAACAAATTCTATTGATATAACCAAGGTGACAAAAATATGATTTAAAGTTTATTGTTTCAAGATGAAGGATGATGAATCCTGATGGGGAAACTCAACTTGATGATCAAATTTGGGTGTTGATGATGATGAGAAATTTTAGAAGATTGATCAAAGTTTAGGTAAAGTGTTTCACTTGGATAAGTCAATTTTAACAAGTTTAGATTCGAAGACACATAAGGAATAATTTTGAACTTGAGGAGATTTTGAAATTTTGGTTCCAATTGTGAAAGGTGGATGAATTTTTCTTTGCTATACAAGATGTTCGAACCTTTGAAAAAGTCTTGGATTTTTGAAATAATAAAACGAATACAAGTTGGGGTTGTTCTTTGAAGCTTTTCTATAAAAATTGAAGAGCAATCTATCCCTAAAGTCGTAAAGTGTTGCAAGACATTTTTTATGATCATTTGGACTAAGAGCTATGGGTTTTGGTTTTCAAATTTTAGTTCTTCATGAAATCATTGGATAAAGGACATGTTTAAGCTCCTTGGTTTATGGGGAATGATCCAGAATTGTAAAATCTTCTAAATTTGGTCTCAAAATGTCAGGTAAAGGTCAATCTTAATTCTTTGGTTATGAATTTTGGTGGAAGCATGGTTATAGTCAGTGGAAGTGTTGAAAGGAAGAAGCACCACAAAAATGCTTGGATACACCACATAGTGGCTTGGATGCACCACATAATGGCCTGGATTTGCCATAGAATGGCTTTGATGCACCAAAGAATAAGGTGAATACACCACAAAATGGCTTGGATGCACCACAGAATGGCTTGGATGTACTAGAAAATAAGGTGGAAGAATTGTAACAGAAGATGGATGTGCTAGAAAAATTGGTGAAAGTGCTACAAAAAGCAGTTGAAGCACTAAACTAGGGGATGCAATAGTTTGTTGCCAGTTTACTTGATTTTTCTAGTTTTTGGTCAAAGTACAGTTTGTTTTAGATGATGTATTTTGAATCATAGTTTCTGTAATTTTTCTAGTGTGTAAAGTTTTGTTTGAGGTTTATTTTGAAAACACTTTGACAAGCACAATCAAGCACAATGTACATTCCCTAGGGCTATGATAGACTATATTCTCTTGGATTCCACATGGGTTTTACCCCAACTACACTTATCTTTAGCAGATGAATTCATAAGCTTGGCCACACGGGCTCCCCCTTACATTGCACTCACTTCTCAGGTCAACCAAGCTTCTAGCCTCCATGAAACTCCCATGGTAGACTAATCATCTCTACTAAAGACTGCGAGAATGTGGATGCCTTCACACCAGCCAGTGCTATACCAAGAGAATAGATAAAGGATTTAGCCAATTCTAAAACAAGGGTTCTAGTATGGACTTTCCATTCGTAGGAGTTGACCCATTGAGGTGAGAGACCATTTCTTCCCTTCTAATCGAATCCAACCATGTGATATTGGTGTTTACTCCAATATCCACATTTATATCCCGAATGGAAATACTCTTGGCTTTAGAGTGTTACCGGTTGAGTCGTTCCCTTGGGTGAGTACTTTTTCCCCAAAGAAGGCCATCTAGGATAAAAAAAAGTGAGAGAGTATACCTACAATTCAATCCTATTTGTTCTGCATCAATAAAGAGAGAACCCTCGCCATATACCCTAGTCACACTTACAAATTAAGAAAGAATGGGTTTGGCTTTTTGGTCACCCAGTTAATGGGAGAGCATATGCCTACCCTTCCAAATAGGCAGTAAACATGGTGTTCATTCCTTGCTAATTAATTTATGTTCCTAATTTAAGCAAGAAGGAAAGACAAAAAAATCCAGCCCCTGCATCAAATTCATCATTAGTTTCTCATAGATTATCTTTGGCAAGAGTTATGTAGTTTCAACATGGTCTTTGACAACGTTTTATATAATCTGCAAAATAGAAAGACCAACATTAGTTTTCATTCTTGGGAAAAGTTATAGAAATAAATGAAAGCACCAGAATAGTAAGCAAAAGCACCAAAACAACGGAAGTGCAACAGAATTAAGTAAAAGCACCATAGAATTTGGCCAAAGTTCCATAGAAAAGGGTCAAGGTGCCACATAAACCCCTTGAAGTGCCATAGGATGGCTTGGAAGCACTAGATAAATGTGTTGAAGTGCTAGAATAGTTGATGTAAGAGCCAGAGAATCTTTCATAAGTGTCAGAAAATTAAGTAGTTGCACCAAAAAACTACTCGTCCGAGCCTACAAAAAAAATCTTCCAGAAAATGTTAAAATAATAGGGGCTAGGCCCCATGGTGGGTGCCAATTTATGTGTGTAAGAAAATATGCATGAATTAATATTAAAAAAAATACACTTAGATGGGAAGTAGTATATTAAAGAATCTATCGAAATCAAACACAGTTTAACAATAGAATTCTTTAAAATCTTTGCATCCTCCTCTAACCTTAAATGTCCTAGAAATTTTTTCTCTTAGATATTATTCCTACACAAATCCCTGAGATGTCATCTAAGAAATGAGTAGCCTATCCATTTATAATGCAAGTTATAAACCTACATCTATATGATTAAAAGATTCAGTTGTATGAAATGATAAATGGACATGGTGAAATGAGCCAATATGCACAAAATGATATGAAGTGGAAGATAATGCAAACTATGCTAATGCTAATGAGATTATAATTGATTCTACATAATGAATTAAACTATGAAATTCCTAAAGGAGCCATGATCTAAATCAAAATTGATGACTAATCTTAAATTCTGCAAAGTAAGATTATGCAATTACTCCTTGTTGAAAAGTTCTAAATGGGCCTCAATTTATAGATTTTTCCAAGGCATTGGGTGAGTTGGGGGCCATGAATGATTGAGATTCAGTCTAGAGAAATCGACGATGAAAAATGAAAAGGATGGAGAAAAAAAGGCAATGGTTCCCTTTAGTAAAACCATCTTGCCAAGTGTAAGAAGAAATCAAGTGGAGGATGAAGCCATGTGTCTTGAAGGTTGTTAATTTTTTTAGAGTAAATATCCAATTTATGAAAATAAGAATAATTATTTTCATGTGACACATGTTGAGTTGGAGGGTGAGGTGGAAGGTAGTTAGAGAGATATGTAGAAATGTGACAAATTAGAATTTCAAATTTCCAATTTAATGAGAGGGAATTAATTAGAATAAAACAAATTATTTAGATTTGTTTATTCTAATTAAATCATGAAGAGGGTGAATTAAAATAGAGGAATTAAGAAAATAGGAACTATGTAGATAAATTTGCAATTTATTTAAATAGTAGAAGAATAAAGATTTCATTAATTAAATAATCAATATTTAATTAACATTTTCCAGACTAAGTTTGAGTGTATACAAGACTCATTCGCCACCTTGGGTGAATCAGTACCGAATCAGGACTTTTCTATACAGAACCTATTTTTTGACATCAGGGATCTGAAACCTAAGAAATCTACTTTTTAGACCTACAGGTGGGACTCATTCGCCATGGGCGACGAATCATTCCACCTACAGAAATTTGAAAAATCAAAAGAAGATTTTGTGGAGTTAAATCTACAATTTTGTCTCCCACAAGTCTCCACTTTTGAAACTGTCGGATTCGGGTCTGAAAGTAACTTTTGTTGATGATTTGACTTGAATGATGAGAAGTATACTTGAATGGCTTTGCAACTTGATTTCTAATTTTTTCCAAGATTCCAAAGGACTTAAATCTACAAACACACAAGAAGAAGAGAGATATGTTGAATGTTAGGGCATGGGGGTTTGCCTTGATCAAACCTCATTTAGGTAATTAAACCAAATTGATGAATGAAAAGAATGAAACATGTAATAAAGAAGTAAATTACCTTGCCATGATGATTGATCTTGGAAGTCTGCAACATAACATGTAGAATCTTCCCTTAAAAGTCTGAAAGTTGATCTTTAAATGCCTTGAAACCTAACTTGCTTGATGGAGTAAGAGATGATAAAAGGCTTATGGATCAAAGACTTTAGAGATAAGAAGAACATTGAGGATGTCAAAATGAGGGGAAAAACACTTATTTATACAATCTTGTGACTCATCACAGGCCGACATCAAGTGATTTTTAAATAAAAACCCAAAAGAAGTTTAAAATATTTTGAAATTAGAGCCAAGAAGGACTCATTCACCACCCATGGTGAATGGGTCCCACCTTAGACTCACAAGTGGGTGTCAGGAATTAACTTGCATTTAATATTGTTTGTCGGGTTTCCATTCAAAAATACACTTAATTAAGCCATATGAGGACATAAAGGGGTCAATTAAGTCATAAGAAAGGTGTAAATAAGGATATATTCCTAGGAAAGTGTGAAAGTTGGTTATAAGACTTTACAACACTTCAAAATAGGACTTAATGATGAATAAGAAGGAATATTTAGATGAATTATTATAAGAAGAGTCTAGAAGAGTGTAGAAATGTATTACAACACTTCACAACACCTTCACAAGATGTCGTTAAATGTGTTTTATTTAGTTTGCAAGGGTCCAAAACCTAGTGTGGATGCATAAAATACTTCACGATGCTAGATTAAGGCCTTGTTAAATCATGAATTAATCCATTTCAAGCAAAGGATCCTTTTTTCTACAGCACAAATCAATGCTACAGATTATCTTATGAAACCAATTCCTACAGATAAGTTCTCTTGGTGTAGGAAAGCCATTGGCCTCTAGTCCTATGCTTGATTTATAATAATGATTCCTTGTTTAGAATAATTGCAATGTATAATGTCAAGTGGTAGAATGTTGAGAATAGGATGCCATTTAATTGCAATCCTAAACATTATTTCATGTATCTCCTAAGTCCTTGGAAAGTGTTCCCCAACACTAGGATTACAAAGAGATTAAATTCAAATGAAATGAACGTGTAAATTGACATAATTTGTAATTAATTCTAAATGATAGGAACATGTGGGGACTCCCAAGAAGAGCTCCTACATAATAGGAGTACATGGGGTGCCCACATGGAAGTTGGAACCCACCTTGAGTTAAGTTAATTGTTTGGATGAAAGATAACACTTTAGTAATGCATGTAAAGATCCTAGAAGTTAGGAATTAATATTTGCATGAGTGGAGTTTAGTTCAGTTCAATTCAGTTCAGTTTAGTTCAGTTATGGTTCAGTTATCTTTAGTTGCATGTAGTTAGTTTCAGTTGAATGCTAGTTGACTTCAGTTGAATTGGAATGTATGCTAATGACTTAAGTTGCATGATAGATAATAGGTGTTACATTTAGTTAAGTGGGGATGATCAATCATGCATCATGTTTGCATGAATTGATTGAGAGATATGTTTTTGCTAACAAAGATTGACTTGGACCCACCTTGGGCACCCAGGTTGGCATCTTAGAGTTAACACCTTTTGCATGAGAAGATATTTACAAGGCTAAGTTAAGTGGGCCCATTATTGGGTGCCAACTTTGAGGAGAAGCTTGGAAGATATTTTCTTGACCAACGATTAGTTAGGAGTTCAGTTTAGGGCACCTAAATTGAGGAGACTCTGGATTTGACTTCATGTTACAAGATGAAACTCTACTTGCACAAAATAGGTGTAGGTTTTTGAGAGGATATTTGTGCTTTGTAATTGACAACTCTTTGGAGTTTTCAATGCTCATTATTTTCTATAAATTTCAACAAGTTGAAGAGAGTTTAATCAGAGTGTATTGTAGGTTGTGAAGAAGAATTGTTGAAGGCAGAGGAAGCATATCAGTCAAGGATTGATACATAATTATTGTAATCTTGTTCTAAGGTTAAATAATACAAGCACTATTGATTCTAGTGGTGGAATTTTTTTCCCAAAAGGGTTTCTCCACGTATATGTTGTGTCACTTCTATCTTCTTGTCTTATTCTTCTACAATCTTCTGTCTACTTCTACAATTGGTAAAATAAGTCTAAACAGATAATCACCCACACAAAAATTGTAACAAAGAATACTTAATTAAATCTATAGTATAATAGTTTTACAAGTTTAAAGCTACATAATTACCTCCATTTTTCAACATTCCTCATGTTACTCCAAGCCTGGGTTTATATTATGTACGTCGACATGATTTTGTGGATGAAATGCTACCAATGGACATGTGAGTTTTTAATTTTTATATACATACATGTATAGATTTAGATAGATATTTAAAAATACATGTACATTCTTAAATAACTTTCATATATATATATATATATATATATATATATATATATATATATATATATATATATATATATGTATATGTATTTAACACATTGTGTACAATTTTATTTCTAGGGCTCAGTATATCCATCAGAGGAGGGTTCTCATTCACAAGATCATTCAACTAGGATTTGACATGATTATTAGGCTGCATTGGATCCATGAGTTGTTGAAAATTATATATGATAGGCTACATGTTTTATGATCTCTAGTACATGTTTGTTAGGTTGTTGATACATTATTACAAGTACATTTGATGATCTCTATTATGTTTGTTACGTTTTTGATACATTATTACCTACATTTGATGATCTATGGTACATTTTCTTATATAATATACATACACATGTGTACTTGAGCTTAAAAATATTCATTTTCTTATGTTTATATGTTTATATGTTTAAATGTTTATGTTAATATACATGTGTACATGTACATGTTTACACTCAAGAGTGTTTATACAAATTTTAAATCTAGATTTAGAGAACTCATGCTCACGTATTTATGATTTATATATGTTAAACATGTTAAATGTATATTAAATACATTAAATGTACATACACATATGTAGTTCTACACATGTACATGTACAGATGTAATGTTCTAAAATTTGACTATAATTTAAGGCATATATGAAACTAGTTATTGTCTAATCTAAGCATAAGAATAATCTAGTTTGAAAAGAATAAATTAAGTATTGAATCCTTGCTTACGATAGAAAGAGGGAAAATATTAAGAAAGTGTACAATTTTTTTAGGAAAACAACATATTTCATACTTTTATGTAATACAAAATACTAGGCCCATCAATACTTCATAATTCAATTAGCTAAAAATAATGGTAGAAGAGAAATATTAGAAAAACAACAAAGTAAAATAGTGCATAAAGGTGCTACCACAATAGTGGTTTACAATTTTTGGGAGGAATTAATTTTTGCTGAAATCACAAATTTTTAGAAAATATAATGATTTAAGCCTTGAAAATTTTCATTTAAAGAATTCCAATTGAAGAGGGTTTGATCAAACTACCTTAAATCAAACCTCTTGGATAGAACCCCGCTAGTTTTAAACCATACCTATAACAGAGTCTCCTTTACACCTATCAAAATGCTGATAAAAAACCACTTTTGATTTACCTTTTGGGGGATCAAATGAATTGATTTAAAATTTATTTTTTGCAAGTATGTAGTCCTTATTATAAGCTTCCCAAAAAGTATAATTTTAAATAAATTTAATTTGATCATTATATTTATTTTTTATTTCTCGTGAATGTAGGTTTTTCACTCAACATCAAGCTCTCTGTTCTGCACATGTGGAAAAATAGCAAGTTATTAAAAAAATAAAAAATAAAAATATTAGTGCACCATATATTTAAGTCCTTGATCCAACAAATTAAAAAAAAATTGAATTTTGATACATACAAAAAAATTTACGCGTTATACGGTCGTGCTATGTCTAAATTATAATTGGTTTGATATTGAAACTTGATTAAAGAAAAAATATTCAATAAAAAACTATCTAACCAAGTGGAAGCACTAGATATCAGAGTTTCAAATCTAAATTCAAAAGAATTAGAATTTTATCCTTCATGGAAAAAAATTTATTCGTTATACGGTGAGTGTCACTTTTTAAAAATGTTGTTTTCTGAAAAAAACTAGTTTTCAAGGGAGATGGAAAAAGAAGTGCAATCTATTTCCAAAGTTTTTGAAAAAATTATATTTAGAATCTATAGACAAAATTTCATGAAACTCTGTTTTGCATCATCTTCAAATTCCTCATGGTTTAGCTACTATAGGTGCCTGAAAGTGAAGATTTAGTTTAAAAAAAAAATTCAGTGTCTAGTTTGGCCAAAAATTGTAAACCACTATTGTGGGATCACCTATAAGATAGTTACGGATAAGATAAAGAGATCCAATAAAGTAATCACATTAGGTGTCCAAGGATAATCCCTAGAAAGTAAATAAATAAATCAAATAGATCACACTTAAACCCTACAATGATGGTTACAAATGAGAATACACTCCCTAGACATATGTTTGGTAAATGTACACCAAGGATTCAAATGATTTAATGTATTTTTCAAGTGGAAAATCATTAGAATATAGTAAGTTAAAATATTCTCTAAAAATAATAAGACATGGATGAGATAATATTTTTAGTAAGATGAGGCCCTAATCATACAAGAGAATAATTATTTGGTAAAATAATATGAATAATGATTTAAAAGTGGTTTATAATTTATATAATCACAATCATAAATATAGATTCTAAAGGAACCCCATCAAAATTACTACAAATTACAAGCCCTAATATGTACCCCATCAAAAGTAATACAAGTAAAAGAACTAGATTCTTTGAAGGTTCTAGTTAATTTCTATATAAAGGACAGTAATCATCTTTTCACCTTTAAATACATAGTCATATTAAATAGATATAAACTTTTCAATTGTTGTAACTTGTACATTATCTACATAACATAAAATTAAGCATTGAATTCTTGAATTAGTTTATAATAACTTCTCTATCTATATATGTACCTTTAAAACCACAAGGAAATTAAATATGTAATGTTCAATTTAAGTTCATGTAAGCATGGGATCTATGGTTCAAAATTATACACGGATCTTTCAAATTTGAAATCAAAGATTCTTGAACTTAAGAATTCCATGGAATAAATATACATAATTGGAAATAGACTCAATTTGAAGAAATGGAAAAATGAATTTTCAAAGTTTGTATTAAATAGATCTACAAACTTTTCAATTGTTGACATAGTGCATGAACTAAATAACTATAAAATAAAGCATCAATAAAATCAATTTAATTAACTTGTGTACTGGAATGTGTTTGAAATTAGTAATTTGTGAACTTCCATGGAACAAATGCAATTGGATATAGATGATATAAGGAATTTAGGGAAAATTATTATAAAAAACTTCATTTAGAGGTTTCAAACAAGTATAATTGCATATATGAGTTTGCATGCAAGCAAAAAAAGTGAGAGATGATGATGTAAGTGGAGTTGAACTTTCAAATGAAACCAAATATTCTTGAACTTAAGAATTCAAATATACATAATTGGAAATAGACTCAATTTAAGGAAATAGAAAAAATGAATTTTCAAAGTTTGTATTAAATAGATCTACAAACTTTTCAATTGTTTTCATAGTGCATGGACTAAATACATATAAAATTAAGCATCAATCAAATCAATTTAATTAACATGCTTCAAGTTTCTAAGTTTGCATCCATCTCCTAAGTTCACAAATGCAATTGGAAATATATTTGATAAGGAATTTAGGCAACATGAGTTTAAAAAACTTCACTATATTGAACAAGTATTGCATATGAGTTTACATGCAAGAAAAAAAAGTGAGAGATGATGCTATAAGTGGAGTTCAACTTTAAAATGAAATCAAAGATTCTTGAACTTGTAAGAATTTCATGGAACAAATATGTATTTGGAAATATCTACTCAATTTAAGGACCAATGTGTTTCAACCACTAATTTGTGTCCAACCAAATTTAAAATACTTGTCATCAACATATATTATTTAAGTAACTAAAACAATTTCTAGAGTTCAAACAAGAACTATACTATAATTTCTCACTTGAACATGTACATACATGTACAAGTGACCTTGAAAATCATGGATACAATCTAATTCAAATGTTCTAGTTCAGCCCGCTCTTCAATAACATGTAAATTTTCTTGATGATCATCTCTATCTAGTCTCCATTTTTTTCATCCATGTGCATGTGGAACTGCGTGAAGATGTAGGGTAGTAGCAATTATTAGGTGACTATTTTGATATACCTTGTTATCAAGTTGATAGTTAATAAAATGAATCCCATGTTGAACAATTTTGACTTTTTTGAGAAATATCCCTTGCACTACAATAGAATCTACATGGTAAACATGAACCTAAGGTAAGACATGTGCACGTGTACAAATTTTTCACTCAAGGTTTGTACAATTTATAAAAAAAAATTAAGGTAATGTACATGTACACAATTTATATATAATTTTAAATTCAAACTCACCTATGGGAAACAACATTCCATCGCTTGTTTCAGGTTTTGTTAGCTTATTCCTCTCTTTTGTGCAATGCAGTAAATAATAGCTAACACCTTCTATGTTTCCATGCTCTGCTATGACTGCAAAAACATCTCTTGTACACCAAATTTACACAACAAATTTCTAAAAAATTAGAATTTCCTATACTTTAAAGATCATTAAATTTATATAATATTTAAATTATTGAAAACTTACACATGTACCTTTTCTAACCAATCCTAAAATATGGTCGTAATCAATTGAAATAAAAGGAATTTCTTCAAATTTTTCATCCTAATTTTTGTCGTATGTTTCTGAAATGAATAGTGGCACCATACCCCATTTACTAATATTGCAAGTATGAATGAGTATTGGTGTTGTCATTGATGTTTTCATTGATGTCAACACTATATAGGTTGTTGTAGAGAAAGAAAACAAGTGATTGCAAGTTGTGCATGTATAGTTGAGATACTAATGAGATGTTGTGAGTACATGGAGTTATCTTTATGGTGTTGCAAGTGTTTTGACATGATGATTTGCCAAGTGCTTTTGAGAAAATTAATAAATATTGAAGTCATAATTGTGTGTGGATATGAATTGTTGTCTATGGGAATCCTTGGGTTATATATCCTAGATTATAGCTTCTAGTTTGATGAAGAGTGAAAGTTGAGTTCACCAACCTTTGTGAACTAGTCTAGCAGAGTTGTTTTTCTATAGACTGGGGTAAACTTTTCTACTCCGCCATCCTCATTGGTTTGTTTTTGGTCTTGCGGATCTAGAAGAAGGATATTAATGATGTTATCTATGTTCTATTGATGCAGGAGCATCCAGTGGTGTAAGGGCAATCTTGCATCACCCAAAAATAGTTAAATTTCAAGTTTCTCATTTTTTAGATGTTTTTACATATTTGGATACCCTTCTCATCATAATGAAATTCCTAATTTATGGTTTTTATTTTTTGTTCCTGGGTTGAAAGATATTGCAATTTTAGTTTCCCAGATTTGCACCTAAAAATCTTCTGAGTTAGATTTGAGGCACTTAGAGTTCCCAGAAAGGCCCTAAAACTTGCTGAAATTGGCATAACAATTTTGAGTGTGTTATTGACTTTGAGACCTTTCTAACGGTTCAAACGGTTCGCGAATCAGAGTCCCGGATCAAAAGTTATGGCCCCGAGAAGTTGGCGCACTTTCTAGAAGATACAATTGCAAATGCTCTTTTGAAATTTGAACTTCATGTTGTAAATTTTTGACGCCAAACCACCTAAACTCAAATTTGAATGTTGTTTTGGCTCCAAACTAATGAGGAGCTCTATTTATGGGCAGGTTTCTAATTTTTGGGTAACTTTTTGGGGACAAGCTCACATATTGCGAAAGGTTATTCTGTAGTTGTCTGTAACTTGCATGTGTTGTAGAACTTGGGGATTTGAGATCCTCTACATGTAAGAAGCTCCACTTTTTGAATAATAGAATTTCTCTTGTTTGTGGGTTATTTTCTAAGTCTCGGGTTGCGCCCTCATCAAGTGGTATTAGAGCCAGTTTTCTTGAGCATGTGGACAAATCGCCGATTGTGAGGCAGTTCTCACCAGGACCATGGTTGTGGGTCAAGGTTAAGAAAGATGCCTCCAAGAGTGATGCCTAGTAGGCGTGGTGGTGCTAGAGGTGGTTGAGGCAGCAGAAATGTTGGTGGAAGAGATGCACTAGCATCCCTCCAAAGACAGATTGATACGTTACAAGAGCAGTTGAGAAGAGGGTTAAACCCGAGGGAGGAAAGTGAGGATGAAGGAGAGGAAGAAGGTTCAGATGTAGAAGAGGAAGAAGAAGCAATTGATCAAGACTAAATGTGGCTAATAAGGGCCATTTTGAAGATCGGGAAAAGACCCAGAGTAGAAGTCCCCAGTTATTCTGGAAGTTTGAACCCAGAAGAGTTGATCGACTGGATCAACGAGCTAGAAGAATATTTTGAGTATGAGGAAATAGAGGACCCAGATCAAGTTAAGTTTGCGAAAAATGAAGCTGAATGGCCATGCCAGTATTTGGTGGAAAGAGGTCAAGTTGGAAAGAAATCGAAGAGGAAAAGGCAAGATCACCAGATGGAATCGCATGGTAGAGAAACTGAAGAAGCAGTTCATACCATTGGACTACAAGTTAGATCTGTTGAAGAAATTGCAAGGGTTGAAGCAAGGAAGCAGATCTGTGAAAGAATATACTGAATATTTTCATAAGATAATCATAAAAATGGGTCACACAGAGGCCAATAAGCAGAAGGTAGCCCAATATCTTAATGGGTTACGACCGAGCATTCAAGAGGAGTTAAGCCTAGTCAGAATGACCACCATTGAGGATGTGTATCAGTTTTCATTGAAGGTGGAAGAGAAGCTGAACAAAAGATTTGATGGCAAGAAAAAAGGATGAGGAGGTCAAAGCGGAAGGGGCAGTGGAAGACCTTCAAGAAGCCAAAATGATGATGAAAAGAAAAGTGAAGATGTGGGTACTAGCCGAAGCCAAAGGAATGACAACTTCTACCACCCTCATGATCAAAACAGTGGTGATCAAAGAGGTAGAGGACGAGGGAGATATGGACAAGGATTTGGAAGAGGTGGTTTCAAAGGAACGTGTTTCTATTGTGGTGAAGAAGGGCATCGAGCTTATGAATGTCCACAACACCAAGGAAGGGCAGATAAAAGGCCAGAAGGTCATGGAAGGGTTGTGCATGCAGATGATGCCAAAAGGGGAGAAGCCCTAGTGATTAGGAGATCCCTGGTGACTGAGGAAAAGGAACCAAAACAGAGGAAGAATCTGTTTCGCACAAGTGCAAGTGTGAAGGAAAATGTTGTGATGTCATTATTGATGGTGGGAGCACTAATAATCTGGTGTCAGAGGAGATGGTCACAAAGTTGAATCTGAAGAGGGAAAGGCACCCGCATCCGTATCGGATTGCCTGGTTGCAGAAAGACCACAAAGTGTTGGTCAATGAGTAGTGCCTAGTAAAGTTCAAGATCGGGAGCTACCATGATGAGGTACTGTGATATCATCCCCATGGATGCATGTCACATGTTGTTGGGGAGGCCATGGCAGTTTGATAGGCGAGCTATACATGATGGCCATGTAAACACTTATTCCTTAACAAAGGATGGGGTTCGTCACAAGTTGAAACCCCTGAAGGAGACCGAAGAAAAGGTATGCAGTAGTGCTAGAATTTGTTATGTAGATGGAAGAAAATTTTTAGAAGGTATGAAGCATGAGTGTGTGTGTTATGCATTGATTCCTAGAGTGAATAAGAAAGATAGTGAGAAGGTTCCAGAAGAAGTTTCTGGGATGTTGGAAGAGTTTCAGGATATTGTTTCTGATAATGTACCTGAGGGTTTACCACCAATAAGGAAGATCAGTCATCAGATTGACTTAATTCTGGAGCTAGTTTGTCAAATAAGGTAGCTCATAAAATGACTCCAGTAGAAAATGAGGAGTTGAATAGACAAGTTCAAGAGTTGTTGAGAAAGGGTTTGATACGGGAGAGTTTGAGTCCATGTGCAGTACCTATAGTACTAGCACCAAAGAAGGATGGGGAGTGGAGGATGTGTACAGATTCTCGAGCCATAAACAAGATAACAATCAAGTACAGATTTCCCCTGCCAAGGATGGATGACCTGATGGACTGTTTGAGTGGAGCTCAGTACTTCACAAAGATTGATCTAAAGAGTGGATATCGGCAGATCTGGATTCGAGAGGGAGATGAATGGAAGACTGCCTTCAAGACCAAAGAGGGCTGTATGAGTGGTTAGTCATGCCTTTTGGGCTAACCAATGCTGAGCACATTCATGCGGCTCATGAATGAGGTACTAAAAGAATTTCTGGGAAGTTTTGTTATTGTGTATTTAGATGATAGTTTGATTTTCAGTAAGACGTTGGATGAGCATCTAATGCATATTCAGAGAGCCTTTGAGAAGTTAAGAGAAGAAACTGTTGATTAATCTGAAGAAGTGTAGTTTTGTGAAGAGGGAGTTAGTGTACTTGGGGTTTGTTGTCTCAGTAGAAGGTCTCAAGATGGACCCAGAGAAGGTGAAGGCTATTCTGGAATGGCCTACCCCAAGAACTGCTATCGAGGTGAGATCTTTCCATGGTTTGGCTAGTTTTTATAGAAAGTTCATTAGAAACTTCAGTAGTATTTGTGGACCCCTGACTGAAACAATGAGATGGGATAGAAAAGAATTCAAGTGGAGCACTGGAGCAGCAAAAAATTTGAATTGTTGAAGCGGAAGGTGACAGAGCAACCTGTTCTAGCCCTCCCAGATTTCAACAAGGTGTTTTAGGTGGATTGTGATGCCAGTGGTTGTGCCATTGGAGTAGTGTTGAGCCAAGAAGGTAAGCCCATTGCCTATTTAGAGAAAAGTTAAATGATGCCAAGAGAAAGTATTTTGTATATGATCAGGAATTTTATGCAATATTTCAAGCATTAAAGAAATGGAGATATTATTTGTTGCCGAAGGAATTTGTTCTATATACTGATCATCAGGCCTTGCAGTACCTAAATAGTTAGGGAAAATTAAATCAAAGGCATATGAAATGGGTAGAGTTTTTGTAGAGTTATACCTTTGTTTTGAAACATAGGAGTGGGAAGTCAAATAGGGTTGCAGATGCCTTAAGTAGGAGGCATACATTGATGACAAAGATCGATTGAAGTGGTTGGGTTCAATGAACTCAAGACACTTTATGCGAAGATCCTAATTTTGTAGAGGCTTGGAAAGCTTGCAAGGAACTGTTATAGTGGATAGGACAAGGTGGTTAGATTTCATAATCCAGGATGGCATGTTATTTAAGGGAAGTCAATTTGTATCCCGAGGAGTTCCATGAGGGAGAACCTGATAAAGGAGAAGCATAGTGGAGGAATGGAAAGACATTTTGGTTGGGATAAGACCATTGCCATTATCAGTGAGCATTATTATTGGCCTCAGTTGTCACAGGATGTGAAGAAGTTTGTACAAAGCTATAGGGTATGTTAGATGGCTAAAGGGTGATCAGAATCAGGCTTATATCAGCCCTTACTTGTACCAGAGAGGTCGTGGGAGGATATAAGTATGGACTTTGTTCTTGGTTTGCCAAGGACACAATGAGGGAATGATTCAGTCTTTGTGGTGGTTGATAGGTTTTCGAAGATGGCACATTTCATTCCATGTCAGAAGACCCATGATGTAGTCCACATTGCTGACTTGTTCTTCAAAGAGGTGGTGAGGCTACATGGCCTGCCAAAGAGTATTGTTTCAGATCGTGACACCAAATTTGTGGGGTACTTTTGGAGGACCTTGTGGAAGAAGCTGAAGATAGAGTTGAAGTTTATTTCTGCACACCATCCATAAATAGATGGGTAGACAGAGGTTGTTAACAGGAGTGGGTAACCTACTGAGATGTTTGGTAGGAGATAAACCCAAGGGATGGACTTGATCTTACCCCAGGCAGAATTTTCTTACAACAATTCTGTCAACAGAAGCACTGGTAGATCACCATTCCAAATTGTGTATGGAGGTAGCCCCAGAACAGCTCTAGAATTGAGGAAGATGGACCAAGAGAAGAAAATAAGTGTTGAAGCCGAGATTTTGCAAACACATCAAGGATATACATGAGAAGGTAAGAGAACATATTAACAAGATGAATATGCAGTATAAGGCTAAGTAGATCAGAAGAGGAGGCATAAGGAGTTTCAGATTGGTGATGAAGTGATGGTCCACTTAAGGAAAGAAAGGTTTCCAGTGGGAACATATAAAAATTGAAGATGAAGAAGTTCGGTCCCTATAAAATTTTGAAAAGGCATGATTCAGGGAATGCATATGAGGTAGAGTTGTCGAATGGATTCAACATTTCCCTATGTTCAACATTTCCAGTTGATAGAGTATCATGAAGGTGGCGCAGAGGAAGTACCAATGATGGAACAGTGTGGGATTCCAGCACCTACTTTAGAAAAGGAGGAGATTGAAGAAATCCTGGATAGTCATGTGGGAAGGAGTACCAGGAACAAGTAGTATGAAAAATATCTGGTGAAATGGAAAGGAAGGCTTGTTGAAGATTCATCCTGGTTGCCTAAGGTAGAGGTTGACCATTTGGGTTTTCCTCCACCATCTGAGACATGACGGGGTCACTTCTCAAATTACTCTGGGTGTCTGATGCAGGAGCATCCAGTGGTGTAAGGGTAATCTTGCATCACCCAAAAATAGTTAAATTTCAAGTTTCTCATTTTTTAGATGTTTTTACATTTTTGGATACCCTTTTTGTCATAATGAAATTCCCAATTTATGGTTTTTATTTTATGTTCCTGGGTTGAAAGATATTACAGTTTTAGTTTTCTAGATTTGCACCTAAAAATCTTCCGAGTTAGATTTGAGGCACTTAGAGTTCCCGGAACAGCCCCAAAACTTTTTGAAATTGGTATAGCAATTTTGAGCACGTTATTGACTTCGAGACCTTTCCAACGGTTCAAACGGTTCACCAATCGGAGTCCTGAATCAAAAGTTATGGCCCCGGGAAGTTGGCGCACTTTTTAGAAGATACAATTGCAAATGCTCTTTTGAAATTTGAACTTCATGTAAATTTTTGGCGCCAAACTGTATAAACTCAAATTTGAATTTTTTTTTGGCTCCAAACTATGAGGAGCTCTATTTATGGGCGGGTTTCTAATTTTTGGGTAACTTTTTGGGGACAAGCTCGCATATTGCGAAAGGTTATTTTGTAGCTGTCTGTAACTTGCATGTGTTGTAGAACTTGGGGATTTGAGATCCTCTACATGTAAGAATCTCCATTTTCTGAATAATAAAATTTCTCTTATTTTTGGGTTATTTTCTAAGTCTCGGGCTGCGCCCTCATCATCTATCAAAGGTGTTCATGGTTTGGTGCTCTGGAAGACTAGTTTTAGAGTTACTATATGTGTCTGTATAGTCTGGATGGACTAATGGAAAGTGTTCTTTGTATCAAGATTGTTGTAGCTGTTGCGGATGAATATGAAGGCATCTAAGATGTGTTCCAATGTATGGTGAAGTGTTTTATATGGTCTGCATGTTATCTTCTTGTTGCAGAAGCGTGTACATCAAAGTTCATTGGTGTTATCATTAGGTTTGGCTAGCTTGGTCTTTACACATCATGCAAAGGATAAGTATCATTTAAAGAAGCATGTGATTGATCCAAGATGTTGTCTTTGGTATTGGTTAAGTGTTAGTTTGGTCCAATATCATTCTCTTCCACCATAGGAATGTTAAGTTACTGACCTAATTTTAATTTGTAAATTGAAGTATGTGTAGCCGACCTTGGAGAAAGTCTTTAAGGTTGAAGATGGTATAAATACAAGGAAATATTTTAAAGTTTTTATGCCACAAGTGTGAAAAGAAAGATAGATGTGAAGATACTATGAAAGTGGATTGAAGCATCAAGAACTTTAATGTGTTAGACTCTTGAAATCAATGAGTTGATGGTGTCTACAATTCTCTGATCAAGGTTGTGGATCTGTAGAAGTTGTTGTGGTGGATCTTTTGTTGCATTGAGATAGTGTTCTTTGTGTAACATTCATCTTTCTATCTTTCTATATCTGTAGGAAATGAGTCCTATCTTGGGTAGTTAGCCTCTTTGTAAATGGATTTGCAATTTCTCTTATATTGTGAGTTAATCCTCACCGTGGTTTTTCCCTTATTGAGTTTTCCAGGTAAATCTAGTGTTTTTTGTGTTGATATTGCTTTCTGTTATTTTCAATTCATGCTCATACTTAATAATAGATTAAAGTGGATGTGGAGTTAATAATTTTTTGATATTTGTGAATGTGATTGGTGACAACTAATTCACCCCCCCTTAGTTTTCTTGTGTATTTCAACAATTTGTATCAGATCTTTGGTTCCTCGAAGAAGAGCTTAACCATTTGAGGTAGATATGATAGCACACAAATTGACAATCCTATGTTTGATGCTTCTAATTATAGTTTTTGGAAACTTTGGATGAGAGGTTACTTGATCTCTCTTGGTTATAAGAATTCGAAAGCTGATGAGTCAAAATATGTTGAACCTGCAAGTGGTCCTTCTACAGATGATATTTCTTCCTATAAAGAAAATTAAAAAGCAAGGTATGCAATCTACAATGATTTATCTAAGACTGAGCTGACAAAAGTTATTTCATTGGGCACTGCTTATGAGGTTTGGGAAAAGTTGAAAGATATCTATGAAGGAAATGATAGAGTTAAATTATCAATGAAGTTAACAACTAAGCGCAAATATAAGAATTTGAAAATGGAAGAAGCTGAATACATTGCAAGATACTTTCAAAGGGTTTGATATTATTGTAAATGAGTTCAATAATTGCGGTGGTACTCTAACAAATGAAGATTCCATGGAGAAGATTTTGATTACCCTTCTAGAGACTTACAGTGATAAGGTCTTAGTGATTAAGGAAGGGCATGATCCAAAGAAATTTACTAAAGAATAGCTATTTGGCACCTTTACTGCATTTGAAATGAGGAAATTTGGAAAAGAAAAGGATAAAACAAAAACAACATTCAAAGCTACAAAGATAGAAAATGATCCAAATGGTGATAGTTCAGAGGAGTTGGAAGCAAATTTTATAAGTTGAAGAAAGGTACCAGTAAGTACAAAGGTATGTTACCCTTTAAATGTTTCAGTTGTGGAAATATTGGTCACTATGGTTCAATATTTCCAAATAGAGCCATTCACAAGAAAAGTAGAGATAATAAAGACAAGGGAATGTATAGGATCATCATCGAAAAAAATGGCCCTTAAGTGGTAAAAATTTCAGAAAAATCAGAGTTAGGCAACTTGGCGTAAAAGTTTCAATAAGTTATCTAAATTATTTCAAAAATATGTAAGAATAGAATCTATAGAAAATTGAATATAGTTTCTAAACTACTAGGTTTATTTTAAAAATATATATATTTGGTGAAAATTTCAAATTCCAATGCAGTTGTACTTAAATTTCAAGGAAAAAATAAGTAGGTGTCTGTCTGACCATTCTAACACAATAAAATGGTAATATTTTTTTATAAGATTTTAGATATAAGTAGAGGACTCATGTCATGATGTGATGCATATTTTTTTGTAATTTTCTTCCAAGTAAATAATTAATTATGAATATTTTATTACAACTTTTAAAAAATATAAAAACTTGTATGTCTAACCACCTTAACTTGGTCAAAGCTTCATGAATTTTTTTATTTTTTTAATCCTATAGTATGTGAAGCATAGAATGTGATGTATGTTTCGGATTCAAAAAATGTGATACCATTTGAAAGCTATAAATGTTTTTTAATCAACCTATCAATCAAGACTTTAGTCGTAATTCAAATAGAAAATGAATAATAGTTATTTATTAAATTCAAAGTAAAACATAATTTATATTGGTGGAAAGTTGAGAATCTCCTTTAAAAACCCTTTTCATTTCATCAATTTTGGGTTAAAAGAAGTCATCATCCACATACCCTACACATACCCATCATATCACCACTTTTTGGCCCATCATGATCTTGCACATATCCACAAAAAGGACAAAAACTTCAATAAATTGTATTATGTTAGAGAAGATGCTAGCATTTCTGATGACGAATCTGATTTTGAGGGTGATAATGATGAATGCTTGTTTCTAGCCTTAGAGAATAAATCAATATCTATTAACCATGGAAGATGTGCAAGGGAATGTGGTCTGAAATACAAGAAGGAAGAGATGGAAGGTACTCTGGTTACTGCCTTTCATTCTAGACAAGATGAAGATTATTGGGTAATTAATAGTGGCTATTCAAATCACATGACTGGAGACAAAAGTAAGTTTACTAAACTTGAGAAGTATGATGGAGGATTAGTCATGTTTGGAGATGATTCTGGTGTAGATATTGTTGGAAAAGGAACAATTGGTTTTGATGGAAAACACAATATTGATGATGTCTATTATGTTAAGGGCTTGAGGCATAATCTCTTTAGTGTTGGACAAATGTGTAGCAAAGGATTTAAGCTTGCATTTCAAGATAATACTTGTGAGATCAGAAAGGGGTCCAGAACTATGGTAGTTCCAAGTAGAAGAACATATGGAAACATTTATCAACTTAAGGTTGTTGATGGTCAGTTTTTTGTGTCTCAAGTTAATGAAAGTTTGCTATGGCACCAAAGGATGGGACATGTAAAATTTAACAATCTGATCAAGATTAGTTCAAGAGAAGTTGTCAGGGATATGCCTAAAATCACAAAGCCTACCAATATTGTTTGTAGAAGTTGTCAGTTGGGAAAACAAACAAGATGCAGCTTTAAAGGAAAAGAACAATCAACTACCAGAATGTTGGAATTGATTCATACAGATCTCTGTGGTCCTACAAGAACAAGAAGTCTTAATGGTGAAAGGTATTTTATGCTTTTAATTGATGATTATTCTAGAATGACATGGGTTACTTTTCTTAGGGAGAAAGCTCAAGCTCTAGATAGATTCAAAGTGGTCAAGGCTATGGTAGAGAATGAACTGAACCTGAAAATAAAATGTTTAAGGTCTAACAGAGGTGGATAATTCACTTCTAATGAGTTTAATATGTTTTGTGAAGAGCATGGTATAAAGAGGCATTTTTCTACTCCTAGAACTCCTTAGCAAAATGGAGTTGTTGAGAGGAAGAACCAAACTATTCAAGAGGTTGCAAGGACTATGATGAAAGACGAAAATGTACTTGATGTATACTGGAGTTGTTGTTTATATTCCTAATAGAGCTCAAATCAAAGGTAACAACACAAAGACCCCTTATGAACTATGGCATGGAAAAATTCCTACTGTTAAGTACTTTAAGGTGTTTGGAAGCAAATTTTATATTAAAAGAGATGAGAACCTAGGAAAGTTTGATGTAAGATGTGATGAAGGTATTTTTCTTGGATATTCAACCAATAGAAAAGCTTATAGACGCCACAATAAAAGATTGAAAAAGATTGTTGAAAGTGCAAATGCAAAAGTTGATGAAGATATGCATAGATCAGTTGAAATAAGTGAAGTTGAACTAGATGAACCTATCTGTAGAAAAGTACAAGAAAAGAATAAGGAAGAATAAGAACTGATTGAAGAATAAGAAGCTCTGAAACCTACTCCTATGACTCCAAAATATGTATAAATAAATCATCCTAAAGAAAATGTAATTGGAGACAAAATAAAAGGTGTAAAGACAAGAAAAAAAGTGGTAGCAACTGAGGTAATTTTTTGTTTACTTTTGAAGATAGATCCTAAAACAGTGTGTGAATCATGCAAAGATGAAAATTGTGTTAGAGCAATGAAAGAGGAATTGCAGCAAATAGAAAAAAATCAGACATGGGAATTGGTTCCTAGATCGGTAAACAAGAATGTAATTGGTACAAAATGGGTATTCAAGAATAAGCTAATGAGAATGGTGAAGTAGTAAGAAACAAATTGAGGCTTGTATGCAAAGGTTATTCACAAGTTGAAAGAATAGAATTTGAAGATACATTTTCCCCGGTGGCAAGAATGGAGGCTAGTCAGATATTTTTTGGCTTTTTCTGCTCACAAATACTTCAAGGTATACCTGATGGATGTTAATTTTGCATTCCTTAATGGAGAATTGGAAGAAGAGGTGTACATGGAACAATCGGAGGGATTTCAGTTATTAGATCAACCGGACATGGTCTATAAGTTGAAAAAGGAATTGTATGGACTTAAACAGGCTCCTAGAGCATGGTATGCAAGGTTGGACAGGTATTTGACATAGCAAAGGCTCAACAGATAGTAATCTCTATTTCAAGGTTGAAGGAAACAAAATATTAATAATGGTTGTGTATGTTGATGATATTATTTTTGGAGGAAATGAGGGCATGTGCAAGAAATTTGTAGATGAGATGCAAAAAGAGTTTGAAATGTCTATGATTGGTGAGTTGAATTTCTTCCTTGGACTTCAAGTGAATCAAACTAATAGGGTCATATTCATTTCACAATCAAAGCATGTTAAAGAATTTTGGAATTTTGGAATGGATGACTCCAAACTGGTCAATACCCCTATGGTGACTGGATGCAAACTGGTAAGGATGATGAATCTCCTAAAGTTGATCAGAGCATGTACATATCTATGATTGGTGTATTACTATATCTTACTACTAGTAGACTGGATATCATGCATGCAGTATATTTGGCTGTCATATTTCACATAGAACCTAAAGAAACACATGTTATAGCTATGAAAAGGATATTCAGATATCTAAAAGGGACTCTGGATTATGGTATGTGTATCCTAAGGATACTAATTTTACTTAAAGTGCTTACACTGATGCAGATTGGGCTAGTTGTGTATATGACTGAAAGATTACAAGTGGTGGTGCATTCTTTCTTGGAGGAAGATTGGTTTCATGGCTAAGCAAGAAACAAGATTCAATTTCTTTATCCATTGTAGAGGTTGAGTACATTGCAACAACATCTTGTTGCACACAAGTATTGTGTATGAAGTAAATATTGATGGATATAGGAGTGATGTGTGATGATCCTATCCCTATCTTTTTTGATAATAAAAAGTGCAATAAATATTTCAAAGAATTTTGTAATGCATTCAAGGACAAAGCATATATCTATTAGATATCATTTCTTAAGACAAAAGGTATTGGAGAATGAAGTCAGGCTTGAATATGTGTCTACAAAAGATCACATTGTTGATATATTTACTAAGGCTCTTACGAAGGATAATTTTGAGTATCTCAAGGTGAAATTATGGGTTACTACCCCTCCTTTGAACTAGGTGCACATAGAGGTGCATCAGTCAATGGATCTATAGATTCTTCATTTGTTTGGACTGATGACTGGGGTCTACTCCTCAGGGGGAGTAGGAAGAATTATTGTTGCAATATTAAATGTGTGGGTGCACTCCTAAGGGGGAGTGATTGTAATGCCCCGCCATGCAACCCTAGAGGAAGTTGCAATTCACTACTTAAATGTACCATTTTTTATTTATTTTTGTTTAAGTACAAATAACATGTAAGATGAATACACATTGCCAACAACCTCTAAGGCCACGAGACAAAGATTAATTTAAAGCCCAAACAACAATTTACATTAATCACTTAAGGAAATGAGACAACATACATTCCATACAAGATAACTTACAATGAAGGATAAGAAATACCAAAAGATTTCAATTAACAATATTTAAACCATAAGATTACAACACTCATTCCCCGAATGAGGTAATTCCAACAAAATGATTACATATTACAAATTCCACCTCGATAACAACTGAGGGGTAATAAAGTACAATAAGAACTAAGAGAACAAGGCATGAGAAGAAACTGATTCCCACGAGCTTTCCAGCTGTAAATCACGAACACACGAACATGAAGAAGAACCAACGGATTTAAGATGCACGCCACCCGACCACGTGGAATCCAAAAGGTTCCACTCCCTCTGTGCTAGGAGATAGTAACCAGGAATTCCTACACAAGACCATCTACCACTAGGCATGACCCACACCAAAAATGATACGAAATAAATACAAGACCTCATCACATGACTAAACGGTCATACGTACAACTCTAGGTACGACTCACACAACACTGAAAAAGGCTACATTGCTTCCAGAAATAGATTAGATCAAGAGTGTCACAAATATCAAATACAAACTACTGACTTAGGAAGAGTGTCATCGCATAGTTCATCAAGGGATATCCTCTAGGAATCTTCCTAGGCCCCGACCCCCACTCCACGGGTTATCCTAGTAGCCTCTACCACATTCCTGACACCCATGCTTACTCATGCAAAACCAAATACCTCTCGTGAAGACGAGATAGATGATCTTGCCATTCCAAGCCTTCCCGTCTCATCTCAAGTCTACAACAAGCCCTTGGGTCCATGAGCGAGGCATACTTAATCTTATTTAATGTTTGATGCATCCTAAACTTCTAAAAGTTTATTTAGTTATCACTGAATTAACCAACTTACAAAGGGTTATCCTGGCACCACTCTGTGCACCGGCACCCATTGCAAGCCACTCTCCTAAGACAACACGCACGGTAATAACCAGAATAGGTATCCGGATAAACACAACCTCTCCATTCAAGGAGGTAACAATCAAGAACTCACACCAACATTGGAGGCAACAAGGTTAAGACCCTCTCCAAACACTGGAGGAAACAAGGTTAAGACCCTCTCCAAACACTGGAGGAAAACAACAAAACAAAACCAGTCCATCCAAGGAGGCACATATTACAAAACCTTCTCCTATTCCCAAGGAGGCACAAATTACAAAAACCGTACGTGAAAACTAGGTGAAATGACATGGTGTCACATGCACATTTTCCCATGGCACATCAAAATTGACTCACGTACCACAATCCCATACCAATACATGAACTCCTATCTAGAAGACTTCAACATTGACTCTATTCTCCCAACATTGAGGACGAACGTTATAACACTACAAGCATTTCAGACAGTTAAGTAAACTAATGTTCGGATTTCCTAAATCCAATCAAACACAGTTTACATGACTTGCATTTATACAAACAATCGAACCCATTTCTTTTCACGACAAAGAAATATGCAAAGAACATATCACATACTCTAAATTTCACAACCATATTCTAAAAATCAAGACATTTAAATAAATAACATCATTGAACTGGAATTAGACCAATCAATCACTCTATGTCTCACAATCATATACTGTAAATAAAATTACTTGATTAACAAAACATTTCAATTAAATAATAAGTCCCTCCTTTCTCTAAGTTTTTCCATTATATTCTATAATTAAAACATCTTGATAAATAACACTTAGATCAACAAATCAGTCTTCAATTTCAACTCAACATTAAATAAATCAACTAAAACTCATCTCTACTTGAACACAATATATTCCAATCAATTATACTAAATAGTAAATGCATAAATCCTCTTGCCGACATTAAAGAATTTAATCCAATAATACAACTCTACTTGATCAATCTATAATTAATCAAAATCAAATTATCAATAAATCAACATTTGACAAATAAAGTTCTTTGATTACAATAAATCATCCGTTAATCCTAAGCTCTTCAATTTTGTTCCATAGTTAAAGATCAGAACCTCCTGATTGAACTAAGTCATTCATTATCTCTAAGTTTCTCAATTGTCTTCCATACTTAGAACATTTTGATAAATAGACAACTAGATGAAATAAATTAATCTTGAATTCAAATTCGCATCAATGATTTAACAAAATGTTAATCATATCATCTAATCTATATTACCACATGGATTAAATACCAATGCGATAATCATTTTAGAGTAAGTTCTATTTTCGATAGTCAAATATCATCTAAATGTGTACCCCTAAAAGATCATTTAGGATTCCAAGATTTCCCGTTAAAAACATCATTTAAAACCCCATTAATTAAAATATATCTAATAATTTCATATATTTCGATTAATCGTATTGTATTCCTTATTATTTTGCATAAACAAAATATGTCTTTAAAGTACATGTAAATAATAGCTTAAAGTCACTTCTTTTGAAATTTACGGCCATTTATAAAAATGCCAATTTCTTCAATTATAATAACCCCATGATCACTATAAAATTTTCAACTAATCATTTAACATCCTTTTATTATGCCAAATAAAATAACAATTAAAAAAAAAATTATTTTATTTCCATAAGAATAATTATTTAAAGTTTAAATTTAAACTCCCATTAATTAATTTCCATATATCATAATTTATTAAATTAAAATATTATATTTATATATATATATTTTAATAACATATATATATATATATATATATTGTATATAATATTATAATATTATAATATTATAATATATATCAAATTTATATATTATAAGAATATACATATAAATTAATACATTTAAAATAACATATAAACAAAATCAAAATTTTTTTATTAACTTCTATTTTATTTTATTTTTGTTGAAAATAGTAAATGGCCGAAGCCCTAATTCGCAGTCCCTTGCCTCTCGTGGCTGGCAGGGTTGTGTGCTCTGTCCACCGCCCGTCGCCACCCACGGCGGCGGGGTTGTGTGCAAAGCACACAACATCCGTCACCCACGGCAGCAGAACTGTCTACTTCGCACACAGTGACCATCACCCGTGGCGGCGGGGGTTGTGTGCTGAGCACACAGAGCCCGACCCTCGGCGGCGACAGCAGCGGTGGTGGTGGTGGGGGTTGGTCTCCCCACCCCACCAAAAATAAATATTTTTATTAAAAAATAATTTCGCCCAAAAAAAATGAGATCAAACAAAATAAAAAAAAACAAACCCTGCGTCTAGTAAAAACCAGAACAAAATTTTTTACACAGTCATTTTTAAAAAAACTAATCTCCCAGTTGTATAAGAATTGTATGCAAAATTATATAAATGGTTATTTATAAAAACATATCATCTCACAGCCCAAATTGGGCAATTTTTTCTTGAGGAAAAGATTGAGAAGAAAGATTTAAAACAAATGACATGATGAATTTTTTGGGTTTTTTCCAAATCAACCAAGAAGTTAAATTTCTTCATTTGAAACTCTCTAAGTTTCTATTTTCAAATCTAACTACAGTTTTAGCAAATTTGAAAGCTTTTTCTTGGATTTTTCAAAGAATCTAAAGCTATATTTTCAAACAAACAAAATGAGAAGAAGAAGAGGGGAGAAAATGGTGGAACCTTGTGTTTTCTCCAAATTTGGAAGCTTTCAACAATGGAGAATTCCAAGCCCTCCTTCAACTCAACAATTTTAGCCACCTCCAAGCTTTCCACCAAAATCCCCACAAGAATTTTTTGCTCTCCAATTTTTTCCATCCTCCATTTTCCAAATTTCCATTCAAAAAAAAAATCTAATTTCCTTATGCAAGCCCTTCTTCCAAATTTGTCAAAGCCCTAAAATGGACTCACCCCCCAAACTTATTGCTAAATCAAGATATTTCATTTTTTTGCAAAATCATAAAACAATTTCTATTTCCAAGTGTAATTTGCATAATATCCTTTTTTTAAGTAAAAATCTATTTACAACCCCAAGGTCAAATAAACTTCTTTTAACAAAATATAATTCAACAATTCATAATAACATTATTTTTCAACTTTATTTCTAGGAGTAAAATATAAAACATATTTCTAATTTTTGATTTAATCCAAATATCTAATGATGCCAACATGGCTAAATTAATTTAATTTATCCCTATTAATTTAATTAGTCAATAAAATAAATCTAATTCAAAATTAGATTATTTTATTAATTAAATTAAATTAATCAATTAATCACTAATTTTCCAACATCTCAATAAGACAAAAAAATCATCATTTATAAATTTCTAAAGCCATTTAATCACTTTTAACTTGCAATTAAATACCTTTAATCATTAATTAAACTACACAAGTCATTTAATAAACTTTAAACTTGAAATTAAATAAATACTCAAAGGGAAACTGACCAAGTTAAAACAACTGACCCCGACGACAACCCGACAACACGCTATGACTAGGGTGACGACTTGGTTCGGAAAACCTAGCTACTATCTCCCAATCAATTTCCGTTGGTAAATGGACACGCTCACACCTGTGAAACTAGGTGGAGTCGATGTCATGTACCTGCAAACCTACAACAAAGAACATGTCGAACATGCAACATATATATGTATGTTATGATCAAACACGCCGTGAAGAGGAAATCTCAGAATTGTAGGGCGCTCGCAAGCGAGTGATACAATTCATCCCCTTCACCAATATAGTATCTCTAACTGACGCATCTAACATCAATGATATGATCAATAGCATAAAACATAATTTAATCAGATATCTTCTAAGTTATTCTACATCATGCCATAAGGATAACATCGGAATAAAAGAACATCACATCAACATATAACTTTCACATCATTTAATCAATCAAAATCACAAGTAATCAAGTTCCAAAGTCCAAGCATGTTCAGACACAATTGTCACATCATGATATAAAATGTGCATCACTAAACAGTTCATGATCAAACAATCACTAAGTTCATAGTCACATCATAAGCATAATCAAACATTACCAAGAAAACACGGCCGATCCAAATATCCAAAACGGAGGGGTGTTATAGTGATTAGAATTACGTAAAACTTGTTGTTCTTTTCCATTGATGTCAAAGAGGGAGAGATAGTTTTGTTTTTCCATCAATGACAAAGGGGGGTATTGTTGGAAGTATGAATGAGTATGGTGGTGTTGTCATTGATTTTTTTATTGATTTCAACACTATATAGGTTGTTGTAGAGAAAGGAAACAAGTGATTGTAGGTTGTGCATGTATAGTTGAGATATTGTTGATATGTTGTGAGTAAATAGAGCTATCTTTATGGTGTTGCAAGTGTGTTGAAATGATGAGTTTCCAAGTGCTTTTGAGAAAATTAATAAATAGTGAAGTCAAAATTGTGTGAGTGTTTAGAATGTGCTTTGGTATGTGCTCTGCATTTCTTTTGTGTTGATCCTATGCTTGTGCAAATCTGATTTTTTTTCTATGGGCATCATTGTGATATATCCTAGATTATAGCTTATGGTTTGATGAAGAGTGAAAGTTGAGTTAAATGGTTTGTGAACTAGTCTAGAGAGTTGGTTGTCTATGAACTGGGGGAAATGTTTCTTCTCTATATTCCTCCACTCATTTTTTTCTATTCTTGCGGATCTATAAAAAATCTTGTAATGATGCTATCTGTGTTCTATTAAAGGTGTTCATGGTTTGGTTCTCCAGAAGACTAGTTTCACAATTACTGTGTGTGCTTATACAGTTTGGATGGACTAATGGAAAGTGTTCTTTGTATGAAGATTGTTACAGCTGTTGCAGATGAATATGAAGGCATCTAAGATGTATTCCAGTGTATGGTGAAGAGTGTTATATGGTTTTCATGTTATCTTCTTGTTGTGCAAGCATGTACATCAAAGTTCATTGGTGTTTTCATTAGGTTTGGTCGACCTAGTGTTTACACATCATGTGAAGGATAAGTATCATTTAAGGAAGCATGAGATTGATCTAAGATGTTATTTTGGGTCTTCGTAAAGTGTTATTTTGGTCTGCTCTCATTCTCTTCCACTATAGGAATGTTGATTTGCTGACATAATTTGAATTTGTAAATTGAATCATGTGTAGATGACCTTGGAGAAAGTTTATATGGTTGAAGATGGTATAAATACAAGGCAATATGTTAAGGTTTGTATGCCACAAACGTGATAAGCAAGATAGATGTGAAGATAGTGCAAAAGTGAATTGAGGTAGGGAGAACTTTAATGTGTTAGACTCCTAAAAGAAGTGAGATGATGGTGTCTGCAATTCTTTGATCGAGGTTGCAAATGTCTAGAAGTTGTTGTGGTGGATCTTCTTTTGCATTGAGATAGTGTTCTTTTTGTAACATTCATCTTTCTATCTTTCTATATATGTAGGTAGTGAGCCTCCCTTTCAAACAATGAGTCCTATCTTGGGAAGTGAGCCCTCAGAAAGTAAGCCTCTTTGTAAATGGTTTTGCAATTTCTCTTATATTGTGAGATAATCCTCACTGTAGTTTTTTCCTTATTGGGTTTTCCACATAAATCTGGTGTTTCTTGTGTTGATATTACTTTTTGCTATTTGCACTTCATGCTCATACTTAATAATAGATTAAAGTGATGTGGAGTTAATAATTGTTTGAGATTTGTGAATGTGATTGGTGACAACTGATTCACCCCCCCTCTTAGTTGTCTTGTGCATTTCAACAACTAACATATCCAAGTAATTGGTTGTTGCATGCATCAGAGTTTTCCACAATGCACTCAGTGCAAAACCAATAGTAATCCCTCGTGTATTATGTCCATACAGGGTGATTATTTGAACTCATAACACAATGCAAAGATCTTGGCTTTTCTACCCTCTTGCATCCATACATCAATCTTCTGTCCACACCTAGATACATGTACAAAAAAAATTATGTGAACAAACGTATATATATAAATTTTAAATTTAAATGTTTAAAATTTCAAATGTAATTTATACATATTCCATATCTCCCAAAACACTCTATGTGGAATGTTTCAATTTTTTCTTGAAGATGTTTTGACCTCATTTGATGCAAAGTTTTTATTACACCATTCAACAACATCATGTGCATCATCTATATGATCTCTCAAATAACGCATTTGACGCTTTCTTAGAGCACGTTTGATGCAATGTCCTATGCTATCATGCTCACCCTTTTCATGTCAACTCTCAAAGAAACTCCAAACATTTGGTATTTTGTAAATTTTATGATATCTAGATAGTGCATAAAATGGGTATGTATAGGATCATCATGGAAAAAACAAGCCCTTAAGTGGCAAAAAAATTAGAAAAATCAGAGTTAGGCAACATGATGTAAAAATTTGAATAAGCTATCTATATTATTTCAAAAATATGTAAGAATAGAATATATAGCAAATTAAATGTAGTTTCTAAACTACTAGGTTTTTTTTTTAAATCTATTTGGTAAAAATTTGAAATTTCAATGCAATAGTACTTAAATTTCAGGAAAAATAAGAAGTAGGTGTTTGTCCTGACCAATCTCTTAACACAATAAAATGATAATATTTTTTTATAATATTTTAGATATAAGTAGAGGATTCATGTCCAGATGTGACACATATTTTTTTGTAATTTTTTTCTATGTAAATAATTAATTATGAATTTTTTATTGAAAATTTTAAAAAATATTAAAACTTGTATGTCTAACCACCTTAACTTGATCAAAACTTCATGAAATTCATTTTTTATTTTTTTAATCCTATATTATACGAAGCATAGAATGTGACACATGTTTTGGATTAAAAAAATGTGATACCATTTGAAAGCTATAGATGTTTTTCAATCAGCGTATCAATCAGGACTTTAGTCGTAATTCAAATAAAAAATGAATAATAATTATTTATCAAATTCAAAGTAAAGCATAATTTATATTGGTGGAAAGCTGAGAATCTCCTTTAAAAACCCTTTTTGTTTCATCAATTCTGGGTAAAAAAAAGTCGTCAGCCACATGGGCCATCATATCACTTACATATTGCCACTTTTTGGTCCATCATGATCGTGCACATACCCAAATGTCTGTGATGATTTGAATTGTGTCTAACATCCATCTGACCATACAAAATTATTTTCAAATTCTACAACCCACTTCTCAAATTCTCAAAAAAAGTTGTAAAGCAATGTTGTACAAAAAGTGTGCCATGCTCTTTATCATCAATAATATAAAAGTGATATTCTTTCTTAATGACATGTTGTTCATCTGTACTCTCAACACCATCCAATTCCAATCGTGCATCTCAATAACACACATGAACCACAATAGTGATCTGCTTTGAAAAGTAATATTCTAATTGAATCTCTTTTTGATGCACAAAAGAGTAATTTTAGATGCAAAGTCAACTACTGATAGAACTATTCCAAGTGGGAAATTATCTCTTAATGTTTGAAATTGTTGTACTTTCCACATAGAAAAAAAGGAATGTTGTATGTATGGTTGTATCAATTTTGGAAAATCTTCCATTAGTTTTCCAATAGGTATCTCCTCTTCTACATAGTTTAACCTTGTGGATTCTTTCCCAAAATTTGTTTGAAACTTTACATACTTGTAACTCTTGAAATTTACCATCCTTGTTAGGTTAGTATCTTCATTTCTCAAAGGAAATTTAGCCAAATTTCTACATGTTTCACAAAGTCCTTTTATGCAGTTTATTTAAGGTCCATTTTCATGATCACATAACATGGATTTTATGAAAAAACTTACTTTGTTAGGAGGTGCATTTTTAAAACCATAAATTTTTTCTCTCATCTTTCGAAACACCTAATAGTAGAGATCAAATTCAATATGATAATGACAACAATTTTCAAAAAACTTGTTTATCTTCACATAATATGGCTTTAACCTTTCAAACATTGTTTTCTCAATATTTATATGAGGATACATATTACAAAAATTCATATACATCTCAAGTTGTGTTATGTCTAGCCAATGTTTAATATGATTTTCATAAATATTGGGCCCAATCCTGTGTCTCATAACATCTCTAGTATTTGATGATGGATGGGTCTGATCATTCCAAAAAATTGAGATCAAGTTTCTAACAACGTCTTCAATCATGTTAGAATGGAGAGCTCTACACATAATTGCAATGAAATGATAATTGATTATTTCCTTTGTAGATTTAGTCATTGAACTCTTCTATTTGTAGGATGGTTGGCATAACATTTCAGTTTCTCCATATCCATCTCAAGTATTTAAATAATCTAAATTTCTATAAGAAATTTGTTTCCTCACCTTTTTAGCTAGTTTTATATGCTCATCCATACCAATAGAAGGAAGTGATCCTAACCCCTCTCCAACATGCATTGTTTGAACTTGGGCCTCCTCCCTATCTTCAAGGTCCATGTGCTCTTCAGCATAGTCATCTAATGCAAAATCTAGATTTGGCTCGACTTCTACTTGAGAACTTCCTACTTGTTGAGCCCTTTCTACATGTCACAAAATATTGTGCAAAGAAAGTGAGATATGATGCTATATAAGTGGAGTTGAACATATGAAATCAAATTAAATCAAAGACTCTTGAACTTAAGAATTCCATGGAACAAATGCAATTGCAAATAGATGATAAGCAATTTTTAGGCTTGAAATGAGTTTAAAACATCACTAGGTCAAGAACAAGTATTGAATATGAGTTCACATGTGCAAGCCAAAAAAGTGAGAGATGATGATATAAGTGGAGTAGAACTTGAATCAAATGAAATCAAAGATTAGATTGAACTTAAGAATTCCATGTAACAAATGCAATTGGAAATAGATGATAAGGAATTTAGGAATTTAAATGAGGTTACAAGTTATGGTAATGTCTATGCAAGATGACTATTTTTTTGGATTTTTCAAGGTATTAATGATGTCTAGGGATAATACCAAGACAAAGAATCAAAGTTACAATAGTCAAAATTTCAATAGTGTCACAATGAGGTCAATATCTTGAGTATGTCTAAGGTATGCACCAAATGTAATGCAAGTGTGAAAGGATGATGGATGTGAATGGTAATGTTTTTGGTGCTTTCAAAGTATAGGATATGCATAAGGATGATGCCAAGTTATGGATTCAAAGTGACAAGATGTTGAGGTGTCAATAGGATAAATGTCACAATGAAGTCCAAAGCTATGGCAATATCTAGATGCAAAATGATATATAACGTATGCCAAATGTAGTGCAAGTGTGGGGGGGTGACGGTAATATGACCTAGGATGATGAATAAAGTATGACTACTAAGCACCTTGTGGAAAACCCAAAGTAAGGTAGCTTAATCAAACTAAGATAGCCAAGGTTAAAAATCTGGTTTATTAAGACTTCAATGATGGTGAGGTCTAAATGACAATGCAAAGACTAGGATGAAAATGAGTTATGTAACTAGACTATGTTTTTGGTGTTTTCAAATTATAGGATATGCATAAGGATGATACCAAGTTATAGATTCAAAGTGATAATATGTTGAGGTGTTAATATAAATGTCACAATGAAGTCCAAAGCTATGATAATGTCTATTGGAAAAATGAAAAACATCTCATTTTATTGTTTTCTATTGTCATTGATGTCACCATAATATATGAGTTGCAACTGCAAGATCAAGTCTGAATTTGTTCTGGTATTCCTGTCTGGTATTTGAACCAGTATGATGTTTACATCCTCCAATATTTTTGGTCTGCATTTTTTTGTTGGTGATTATTGTTGCTTGTGGTTTTCAAAAAAGGTTTTTGGATGTTAGGAGCACGTACATTCAAGATCTCATGTATTTAGGTGCTTGTATGGTGTATCAGGATTACTGTGGTGTTTACAATTATGTTATTAGGTCTATCCTTGGCTGACCTAATGAATGTATTATGTAAAGGTGAATAATTTTTTGTTATGTAGATATATGTGTGATCTATCTTAGGTCCATGCTAACTTGATATAGCATGTTGGATGTCTGAATTTCTTTTTGAAGTTTTTGTGAAAGTCTATAACCAATAGATGGGATTTTTGGTATATAAGAAGTGCATCTAATTAGGCCGACCTAATTGATGCTTGCAAAGAAATCAGATATATATATTGGATAGTGTTTGAAGATTGTGTGTGATTATTATGTTGTGAATACGAATTGTGAAGAAGAGAAAATATGATGAAGTTTGTCAAGTCAATTTATTGAGCTTCATTGGAACTAAATCTGCACTCGCTAGGTGTACTTTATCAGTTCATTTTCTAGATATAAGCCATTTTGTTATTATAATGTTTTAGGTAGTGAGCCTTTGTATTTGGACAATGAGTCCTAGCAGTGAGACACCCATTTTGTAATATCTTATAACCAGTTATACTATATTATGAGCTAACACTCACCATGGTTTTTCCCATTTTAGGTTTTCCACATAAAATATCCTAGTGTTCATGTGTTTTGTGATCTCATGCTATGTTAATTCTTTTACTTATCTTTGCTATTGTATGCATTAGAATAATTGGATGGTATTTGATCAAAAAATTTAAGAAGATAAAGATTCACCCCCTCTAAGTATCTTGGATATTTAACAATTGGTATCAGAGCTTGGTTCCTCTAGAAAAGCCTAACAGCTTGAGGGAGATCCTGAAAATGGAAGAAATGAATGATAGAGGAGAGCTTTGGATTGCCATTGAAGATCTTGATAAAGTCGAAAGAGAAAATAGAGATCTGAAAGAGAATCTTGAAGATGCAAATGATTGTGTCTGGAAATTAAAAGTGCAATTGAAAAGGTTCAAAGATAGGTATAAGGAAGTAACTGATCAGTTGAAGAAATCTAATGAAGAAATTACTAGTTTGAAAGTGCAAGTAGAAGAGAAGAAAATAATTGAAGAACGTCTAAACAAAATGGTAGAAAGCAAGTCTGAAGATTGCACCAAGCTTGAACAAGAAATTGCGAATCTGAAAGTGTATCTGGAGAAGGAAAGACTCTATGAGAACAATTTCAAATCTAGCTCAGATAGGCTTGATGAATTGATTGCAAGATAGAATCCTAGTAAAGGAAAAGGTGGTATGGGAAATGATACCGATGAAGGTTCCAAGACTGTGAACAATTAGAAGAATTAGAATAAAGGAAGGCAGAAAGGGAATTCAAGGAACTCTGCTAGGAGACCCTCTATGAGATAGCCTAACACACAAAAGTATTCTTATTTTAATGGAACTTGTTTTTCATGCAAAAAAAAATTCCATAGGGCAATAGAATGTAGGAGAAGGATGAAACAGTTTCCTAGTTCCTTCTATGGTCAATGTTTTTCTTGCAAAAGAATTGGACATAGGGCAAGTGAATGCAGAACTTGAATGATGAATCAACTCAATAGAGGAAGGGTGAATCAATCCTTTAATGGCTATTGTTATACTTGTAACAAGTATAGACATAAAGCCAACTAGTGCATATCAAGAGTTAGTGGAAGTCAATTTAACCAGAGAAATATTATTTGCTATAAATGCAATAAACTAGGACATATCTCAAGACACTGCGAAAGCAAGAAGGGTAAGAAAACCAATATGGTAGAAGAGAATGAATCTACAAAGAAGGTTGGAAAAGATGAGCTTAAAAAAGAAATGAATAAGATCTGGAGGAGGAAAGAAGAACCAAAAACTATTGATGTGTATGTGCCCTCATCTGGTACAAACAATTCCTTTGAGATCTAGACCTAGCAAGGTCTTAGGGGGAGTCCATGTCAGTGGATAGCACGAGGATGGAATGTGAAGAATAAATAATTAGAGGTTTTGAAAAAGGAACCAGAAGAAAGTATAAAGGAATGATCTTTTGTGGAGTGAATTAGGGTTTTTTTGACCAAAGAAGAAGAGTTTTTAGCAGCTCTTTGAAATCTATCACATTTAATGTGAATTAGGGTACATCATTTTTTTATAAAGAAATGTGTAAGGTATTTTGATCATTCATGCATTTGAAGATATTGAAGTTCTTTTTGGAGCATTCTTGAGGAAGATCTAGAGTTTGAGGAAGATCTAGAGTTCGAGTCATGCAAACCTTAGTTCTAGATCATCATGAAAAAGAGGTATTTTAATTTTTGTGCAGTTGTGGTTTGTGTTCTTTGAGTTGTTTGAATTCAAAATTGGAAGTGTGGTAACCCTTGTAGTAATTAAAGTTTCAGAGAGACCGAGACCTTCTTTTAGAAAATATTCCTTGAAAGTATTTGAAGATGACCCCATGGGTGCATTCTCATCAATCCCTCATGGATTTATGTCGACCAAAGACACAAGAATGTATATTCGAGTGAAGTATGAGGAATTCAATCAAACAAAATTGATTTAAATTTGGTAGAATGAGCTTATTGGTGATGATTTCTTGATAAAACCTAAGTACTTGAACCTGGTTGTGAAGAAGTTAGACATATGGAATAATTTTCCCAACTTCAGCTATGATGATGATCTTCTGAAGTCATTTTTAAGTAGAATTCATGATAAATTCTTGTGGACTGACCGACCACACCTGATAACTAAGGAGGTGATTAGGGTTGTTACTAGGCTCTGGGATAAGGGTATAGTACCCATATTGAAAACTGTGAAGAATGAGGTAGTAACGGAACTTACAGTAGCCACATATGAAAATATAGATTTAACAACAAAGACCATCACTAATCCATCTGTGAAGTATGCAACTATCATGATTGGTCACAAAATATACTTCACCAATAGAGAGAACTTTGTTTCAGCTACAACAATCTATACTAGTTTTGATATGGTTGTAAATGGTGCTAACTATGATTTATGTGAGCTTCTTTGGTTGCAGTTGCTTGAGAACTTGAAGGCAAAAAAGGAAATGAAGTATGCTTTCAAATTTGGTTCATTGATTGTATGTCTATTGTTTTATTTCATGAAGAAACTTTCAAGAAGGAATAATGAAGTGTTTTGGGACTCTTCCAGACTAGTGGGGCATCAAATTTTTTATTATATGCATAGTCTGGGTAATCTAAAAGCTCAAGAAAATGATCTAACAACATTCTTTGTTGTATTTAAGAGCAACATGAATGAAAGGGAAAGGATTATAAGGAAAATTATTGAGAAATACAAATATGACATCATATTTCATGTTTCCTCTGATGAATGCATGATCAAGGCAGTAGAACCCCAAACCATATGGATTCAACCTTTAGGGTATGAGATTATAGAATATGAGGCTAAAGGTTATGTATAAATGTTGTTGAAGAATCTGAAGGATGCTAATGAACCTAGAATAGGTACTTATACAGAAAAATATATGGAAGTTCATATGGAGTCCAAGAAGCCCAAAATCAAAAAGAAAGTGGAAAAGACACTTAAAGATTTTGGATTCACTGATGAGGAGATTTCCCTTGGAAGGGCCAAAGGAGAATAGTTGGAGGCTGAATCATCTGGCCTGAGGAGATCTAGCAGGACTACCTCTGTTAAATCATTTGCAATCCCTATAGCAAAGATTGAACCTAGTACCACTGATAAAGGAAAAGGTCTTGTTTCCTCTAGACCTACTACTAGATCCGGGAAGAGAAAAGAAACTACTCTGGTAGCCCCTGCAAAGAGAGGAAAGAAATAGAAAGCAACAAGGGATAAGAACCTTAGTGTCACAAATGATCATGATGAAGATGAAGAGGATCTTGATGCGAAATTGGTGAGGAGAAGAAGAGGAATTTTATCCTATGGTGAAGGTTCCTCTAAGGAAGTTGTTGGTTCTAAGAGAGTGCGTGTTGTATCATCTTTTGATGATGAGGAAGAACATAATTTTGGTATTCATGTGCATAACAAACCAAAGTTGAAGAAGGCTAAGGTTTCTGGTGAAGCCTCTATGGACTAGAAACAAGAACAGGAGAATTCGGTAAGTTCTAGTTCCTGTTTTAAATTAGAGGCAACTATCAATACTTTGATACATTTTGAGAATATTCCAAAACCTACAATGGAATACTATGGTAATGTTGGTGAAGAAGATAAGAAAAATTTACTTCTAGTTGTCATTCAATATGTTATCATCATAGAAGTCAAGTGGGATGATATAAGGAAAGATGTACCTGAGAATATGTGGGAAGCCCTGATGAAAAGGATATTAGAGGCTATTGAATATGAAGAGAAAATTAGGAATGATGCATATAATAATATTGGGTCTTCCATGACCCTAGATGATTTGAAGACTTTCAAAAATATTTGTGTAGAGATGTTTCAAATGAAGAAGAGGGTGAATATTTTAATGACGAGGAATAAAAAGCTGACAAAGAAGATAAAGAAGGAAACATCAAAGGTGATTCAAGATATAGCAAAAAAATATGGCATGTGTAAGGCTAATGAAGATGTTGTTGCTGAGGATGTTGAGGAAAATATTCCTCTTGATACAGGTAATGCAGATATTTCTGAAAATATTGATGTTGAAGTTGATGTCGATGGTGAAAATGATCCTTTGAAAGGTGAAAAGAAAAATGAAGGTGAAACTGAGCCTAAAAATCACAATGATGCTCCTCTAGAGCACACTGAAGGAGAAAAAGGTAATTTTGAAGAAAGAAAAGGCACTGAAGAAGAAGAAATAGATAATCCAGAAGAAGAGCAAAATGAAAATGGAAAAGATGGAAATGAAGAAGAAGATAGTAGGGATGAGGATAAAGATAAAAATGAAGATAAAAAGGAAGAAAAGAAGGAAAAGGGAGAAGATGTCTCTAGTGCATAAAGTAGTGTTAGGATATGCATTACAAGAATCTAGAAGAAAGGAGATTCTTGAGGCACATCAAAAAGGAACAAAACTCATAGATGATGCTCTTAAGGTATTAAAGGAAGTCATACCTAGTGCATCTGTTGATGCATCCCTTGCCCCTATTAAAAATATGATATTGTTGTTAAATTCTTTCAAGGAGTATACCTCTGAGCTTAGTGAAAAAAAAGCAAGAGGTTGAGGAGAAAATGGCAGAGAAAAGGCTATTAGCATTGCATGACAAGTGTGCTCGTGCACACTCAAATGTTGAAAAGAATCTAGAAGTTGTGAATATTTTTGAGTCAGAAGCACATGTTGTTCTTACCTACTACTTGAAGTGGTTGGATGCCACCCAAAATATTAAGGTTGTTATCGACTCCATTGAGTCCCAATTGACTGTTGTCTCTAGTACTTATAGTCTATCCAAAGACAAAGATAGATCTACCTGGAATTCCATCATTACGCATAAAGAAAAAATATTTCTTACAGAAGCAAAAGGAAGAGATTATCAAGAAATTTGATTAGTTGAGTGACATTATAAGAGTGGAATACATTCTGATTGGCAAGGTTCTGGCAGGAACATAAAAGTTTGAGAAGATAAATTTTACTCTTGATACTTTAGATGGTGCAGAAGAAACTCTAGTAGAGTTGGAATCCCTGAAAAAAATGTTGATTTTTGCAAAGGATAGTTGGGAGAATGGTAAATCTGTATTTGAAGGTATTCTAAAGGAGCTTCAAGGCTCACCACTCTCTAGTTAATACATGTCTCTTTGTTTTATTTGTTTTCATATTTCAATTTTAGTTGTTGGGACACCATTTTTCCTTAATGTCAAAGGGGGAGTGAAGAATGGTGAAATGTTGGTGTTAGGGGGAGTAGTGTTGAAAATAAGAAGTTTTGTAAATATTTATTTTTGGCACATGTTTCCATCAATGACAAAGGGGGAGATTGTTGGAAAAAGGAAGAAGAACATCTCATTTTGTTGTTTTGTGTTGTCAATGGTGTCACCATAATATATGAGTTACTTGACTGCAAGATCAAGTTTGAATTTGTTACAATAAATTCCTATCTGATATCTAAACCGGTATGATGTTTACATCCTCCAGTATTTTTGGTCCGCATTTTTTTGTTGGTTATTACTATTGCTTGTAGTTTTTGGAAATGGTTCGTGGATGTTAGGAGCATATATATTCAAGATCTCATGTATTCAGGTGCTTGTATGGTGTATTGGAATTACTATGGTGTTTGCAATTGTGCTATTAGGTCTATCCTTGGCCAACCTAATGAATGTATTGTGTAAAGGTGAATAATTTTTTGTTATGTAGATATATGTGTGATCTATCTTAGGTCCATGCCGACTTGATATAGCATGTTGGATGTTTGATTTATTTTTTATTTTTTTGTGAAAGCCTATAGCCAACAGATGGTACTTTTGGTAAATAAGAAGTGCATCTAATTAGGCCAACCTAATTGATGCTAGTGGAGAAATCAGATATATATATTGGACAATGTTCAAAGATTGTGTGGGATGATTATGGTGTGAATGTGAATTGTGAAGAAGAGTGAATATGATGAAGTGTGTCAATTCAGTTTATTGAGTTTCATTGGAACTGAATCTACACTCACTAGGTGTACTTTATTAGTTCATTTTTTGGATATAAGCCATTTTGTTATTATAATTTTGTAGGCAGAGAGCCTTTGTATTTGGATAGTGAGTCTTGGAAATGAACCACCCATTTTGTAATATCTTATAACCGGTTATACTATATTGTGAGCTAACACTCCCCATGGTCTTTCCCATTTTAGGTTTTCCACATAAAAAATCATGGTGTTCATGTGTTTTTTTATCTCATGCTCTATTAATGATTTTACTTATCTTTGTTGTTGTATGCATTGGAATAATTGGATGGTATCTAATCAGAAATTTTAAGAAGATATTGATTCACCCCCCCTCTCAGTATCTTGGATATTTAAGAATGTCTAGATGCAAAATGATGTCTAAGTTATGCCAAATGTAGTGCAAGTGTGGGAGGATGATGATAATATTCAACCTAGGATGATGACTAAAGGTATGACTACTAAGCACCTTGTGGAAAACCCAAAGCAAGGTACCTTAATCAAACTAAGATAGCCAAGGTTAAAAATTTGGTTTATCAAGACTTTAATGATGGTGAGATCTAAATTGCAATGCAAAGACTAGGATGAAAATGAGGTATGCATCTAGACTATTTTTTGGTGTTTTCAAACTATAGGATATACATAAGGATGATACCAAGTTATAAATTCAAAGTGAAAAGATGTCGAGGTTTCAATAGGATAAATGTCACAATGAAGTCCAATGCTATGGTAATGTCTAGATACAAAATATTGTCTAAGGTATGCCAAATGTGTCAAAGCAATATGTGGAAAAGATACTTGATGCAAGGTTAATTTTAGATCAATGAATGAATATGCAAGGTTTTTTAAACAATGAGTGAAAAGATGCAAATTATTATAAATTTTAAGCCCAATGACATGTAAATGCAATGTTAATTTTAAGCCTCATGAGTGTATGAAAATAAAATAAGATAGATAAGTTAGGAAAGAAAATATGCATGTACCTTGTTTCTTTCTATGATAGTTTTCCAAATTTTGTTCCTACTTTTTTTATTGTTGTTCTCCTAAATAATTTATTTCAGTCTTATTTGTTCTTGTTCTTTTATTTTTCATTTTCTTACTCTACCAAAAAATGACTTCACAAATCCTCTAGACCAAAATATGAATTCACAAATCCTCTACCAAAAGATGACTTCACAAATCCAAAATCTTTAAAATATCTCTTGAAGGAAGATGACTTCACAAATCCAAAATCTCCAAAATATCCCTTGATGGAAGATGACTTCACAAATCTAAAATCTCCAAAAATCTCCAAAATCTCCCTTGATGGAAGATGATTTCACAAATCCTCTAGACCAAAAGATGACTTCACAAATCCAAAATCTCCCTTGAAGGATAAAAATGCAAATTAATTTC